>JACXGJ010002337.1:0-67273 GCA_016801105.1 Esox niger | reverse complement strand
CATGACAATACAATGATCCGACAAACACAGGGAGAAACTGACTGAACTAAATACACAGACTAACGAGCAGGACAGAAACAGGTGGGGGCAAAACACAGCTGAACTAAATACACTGATCAACAGGAACAAGGACAAGACAGCTCAACGAAAAACAGAAAACACGGACCGGAACGGCCCCAGCTGGCCGGGACCGTGACAACTGGGCCTATTTTTGCATTATTTAGGGTCTGGCCATTACAATTAACTGTCTATTAAAGCCAAAAAAGGCACTACATAGATGTTAGTGCTAATGGCCAGCACAGACGTTGGTTACTTAAAGGGATGGTTCACCCAAATAACTTAAATGCAAATTGTAGTCTTTTATAGCACAAATCCTATCCAAGCCAACAGACTTACAGTATAATACTTGTTTCAAGCAGTTTATCTGAGTTATATTGGTACAATTTCTTCAATGGGATTGAACGCCATTTAATTATGGTACAGATATAATTGTCTCTAAGAACTTTTGTCAAACATACATTTCAAAAACGCTAATTTTATGAATTACGTAAAACCAATCTATAGACACAAATCATGTCAGTCAATTCAGCATAGTATTAAAAACAGAAATCCAATGCAAAAATTTTCCTTTGTAAATCTGATTTCTGCATCTTCTATGTTTTTCTTGTTTTCACATGATCCTTACAGAGGGAAGTATCTATGGAACTTAACTCAGAACAACTGGCTGAATATACAGATGAAAGCACAGGTAGTTTAACTGACAGTGACTTTTTACTTTATGTAGTGGATATTGGTGTGACAGCAGGTCATAGTCAAAATGATTATTATTAGAATACCTCCATTGTGGTTTATTTTATTAGGGCCCATTTGGTGATTATTGATGGGATACAGTACTACAGTGTTTCTTAACCATACTTCTGTACTCCCCAGGATCTAAAACCTGCAGGTCATGGTAGTGCCCTGTAGCAGGGTTGAGAAACACTGGGGTACTAGGTAAAAACAGGTGCACACACCCAAAAAACCACAGAGAGAAATTAAGCAAATATGTTGATAAATATCACTTTGCATTTTTCTAATTGTGTATGTCTCAGTGAGTTATTTTAACCTGACAGATAAAAAATCCATAATTGATGTAAATCCATAAATCTCCTATGGACAAAAGAAGTGGTGGAATAGCTCAAAGAAACAATATCATGTTTTTCCAATAGGTTTCAAGGTATTTAAGATGCATTTGCAATTGCAAATCTAGACTTTTTGCATACTGTCCTCATTGCAGACTGATTCTAGTGTACTGGCAATTTACTCACCAAGCAGAGAGTGAAGATTTGAAGATCGAAGAACAACATGTTGAAGATGATTGGGATCTTAACCAGTAGGACCAGTCAAACTCAACCTTTGAAGAGGAGTTCAATGACCTACAATGATGGTTTAAAATTGGGCTGAGGGTTTAGGAAGTACCTCAGACACGGATGAAACTCCATCAACATATAAGGATAATTCTAGCACAAATGCAGAAAAGAAACACTGCATGATAGAACTGGCAGAATGCTACCACTGTAAAACCCAATAAGGTAGGGGAACTGAATATTTTGGGGAAACCGATTACCTCAAAAATAAAAAGTTAACAAGATCATAATATATATGTAAAGAACACCAAATTACTTAACCAATTCTTTTTTAATTGACAGATTTTTACAGGAGGTCGGTACACGAGAGAGTCGGAGAAACAGGAAAGCGCTTGCTAGCAGCACAGAGGCATACGCGAACGAATACCAAGATCTGGCAGGGAAGAGTGGAAAGGAATCTGTAGGAATACTGTTGGTAAGGAGGCGAGTGGAAATGTGTGTGGTGGTAGATTGTGGAAAGGTGTGGGAGTGGATGATGATGAACAGGTGCGCAATCACGGCTCAGGGATGCGAGGACCCACCTCCGCGTAATCGGGATGTGACAGATATGTTTCTCAAATTTTGAGTTACACTAAGTAGAAATATTTTAGTATACATTAGGATTTACAGTGTTATTATTATAATTTCATTTATACATTGTCAAAGATTGAGTGGAAAGGTAGTCATTGACTTATTAATGCTGATTTCATTACTTTGTCTTGAGCTGAACACAGATTGTTTAAGCAGCATTCACACATAAAAAAAAATCCCCAATCTACTACATTACCTTATGTAATGCAGAAATATTGCAGTCGTAGTTTAGTAGCAGCTGAAAAAAAAGACAGCGGATGCCAATATTGTGATGTCAGTGTGCTGGAAGAGCAAACCACATCCTTTTTTAAAGAGGTCTCTATTGAAGCTCAGTTGCAGAACCTATTTTTAAAAAAGGGTTTCAATGAAAAATTTTATTTTAGATTCTACAGGCTGAAAACGAGACAGACACCATTGAGGATATACATTCTGAAAATGTGTACAAAAACAAACAGCTGATGGCGGGCCATTAAGTGATCCTAGAAATATATAATTTACTTGGAACACAGATGGAGTGCCAATTTTCTAATCTTCATAATTTTCATTGTGGCCATTTTACTGCATTATTAATAAGTTGAACTTCAGTAAATGGACTGCACAGGAAAATATGATAGCCGGAATTTGGTTTGGGGACTCAAAACCCTCCATGTTAACATTTTTGAAGCCATTGAGTCAAATACTGCACAGGCTTGAAGAGCATGGTGTTGTTGTCCAGTTTGCAGGAACAACAATTTCTGTTTTAACAATTGCTGGAATATGTGACTTGCCTGCAAAGGCTTAAGTCTCGAATACTGTGCAGTTTACTGGTCAGTTTTAATGCCTTAAATGTGAACAGCCTGGGATGACATTCAAAACTGGAGTTAGAGGACATGTGCATATCTTCCCAATTCAACAGGAAAACCCAAAAGGCCCACAGCGCACACACAAGAGGTTGGTTGACGGCACAAGATCAGCCTATGAAACTATGCATGGTGTTAAGAGTCCTACTTGGATCAGCAAGCTTAAGAGTTTTGACCTCATCTGTGGTAATGGCATTAACATCCGAGGCATCCACTTCTACCACGAACTGATGGGAAGGATCAGGTTGGGAGAGGACGGGTGCCGAGGTAAAACGTGTCTTAAGTTCCTGGAAGGCTTCCTCTGCCCCCGGGGTCCAGACGAAGGGTTTTGTGCATGAGGTCAGTGCAGTCAGTGGGGCGGCCACCCGACTGTAATTACGAATAAACCGCCTGTAAAAATATGCAAAGCCCAAAAACCTCTGCAGCTCCTTTCTGGAACTGTGAACCGTGCACTCCACAACCGCTCATACTTTGGACAGGTCCATTCGGACCAGCCCCGCCGAAACAATATAGCCCAGGAAGGATACGGTGGCAGCGTGGAACTCGCACTTCTCCGCTTTCACGTATAGACGATTCTCCAGGAGGCGATGGAGGACATGACAGACCTGCTGGACATGCTTGGCAGGATGTCATCTGGTTATGCCTAACCAGCCATGGGTATCTCAGAACAAGAGGAATGTGGGAGGAGCTGGTGAGAAGCAGGTGTAGGTGTATGATTTTCTAACTTTAGTAACCGATCCGGTTCAGTCCGGGAGGTGACCCCGGCCAGACGTCTGGATTTTCGAATTATGCATTAGGATTTGTTTAGGATAGACAAAAACTTTGCTGGTTAAACGATTTCCTCGTCTTTTTACTTTACAAAAAAGTTAGTTATTGTCACCTATATTGATAGTCATTGTATCCATGTCATTCATGAATGGTGAATAAGCTGTAAAATTGGTATTTGCAAAAGCTATACAGTTCATTAATGATATTTGTAGTAGAGGTATTTAATTTAATAAGAAACGTTAGTCAGTGTAACACAATGCTTAATGGTGTTTAGCGAGACATTCATACTTTGCGTGATGTTAATTTGTGACAAAATGATCTAATGTCAATACGCTATACCGACACTTAATAAGTGTGCAGTTTCTTGGTGTATTAGCTAAAAGCATAGCTTCTCATATGGGTTCGAATCCAGTGCGGGCAAAAACATTCATCACTTTAAATTGCAAACCGGCTAAACTAGGCTTGCCTAGGTTCTTTGCTGGTATAAGAGTAGGTAAAGTACACAGTATTCAGAAATGTGTTAGACACTGATAGGGGTATGAATGTTTTTGTTTTTATTTGTTATCTAACTTTTTACTATGGTTGAGCGAGTCTTAGTTGGCCTAATTGTTCAGGACAGTTTAGCTTATTTTGAGACAACCACAATACTATTTCAAAATTGAAACATATTTTAGACATTGCAAAAAGTCAGTTCTAAGACAAATACGTTCATTTTCATTTATTATTTTTAACTCACTCAAAGAGATACAGTGAGAATTGTAATGAGAATTACTTGAGAACATTTTTAGAACTTGCATTTTTCTTATATGTAGCTTAACCTTAAGTTGTTTCTCAGGTGCTAAATTTCAGAAACATAAGAAAATACACCTTATCTAAAATTGGTGTTAAGTAGAACACATTTGTGTCTTGGAGAGGAACATCAGATTAAAAAGAGATCTTAATTCGAATTTTCTATTCCAATGGGAAACTCATCCGCTTACACATAAAGGCTGGCAATTGTCACCATATCACCATAAATCTCTTCAAACAATATTTAACAAACATGTTATAAGACCTTGTTCTTCATATACAGCATAAAAAAAATCTGATTTCACAATTTGCATCAAGTCATTATGAGAATGATTCACATCTTACACGGAAGTCCCAGCATCCACCCACACTAACACACAGGTTTTCTCAAACTCGCAAATACTACAATTTGTAGCCATCGTTGCCTGTTGAACATTTCTACCAATCTGAAGAAAACAATCTTGCGTTAATGCTTGTTGTACAATTTCATAAGACACATTTACAAATGTTTTGATTACCTGAAATAACATATCTTGACCTGTCAACAATTCGCCATTGTTCATGCAAATTTATACTTTACCTTCTGGGTAAGTTTGTAACGTTTTGCCATATAATGCAATGTAAAAGTTAATGCTGAGTAAAAACACCCATTTTTATTTCACAAACCATCATTGCACATGCATACACATGTACCACAATCATTTTTTTTTGCATCCACGATCCAATCAACCTAGTCATAATGTGTGGTCGACCCATGCATTGATTTGTTCCTTCAAAATAATAGTATTGCTCATGCAATGTTTCTTTACTGTTGTACTTTGGTGGGTGTTTTTCAACCTGCTACACTACCGTTTGTAGTAGTAGTTAATTAGAGAACGTTACCATGGGCAGATCAGATCTCTAAGCCCATCTCTTGATAAAACATTCTGCATGTGATTTTGTGCTTGTAGAAAAACACCATAGACCACCAATCATCCCATAAAACATGAAAGGTTAACACCGACCGGTTCTACATCTGTTGTAGCACTTCGGAACATAAAATGCCAGAGGGTTATAATATTGCTGAACCCTGGCACCCTTCTGTTAAACATCAGACATCATGCCGATGATATAACACTTATTAACTGCCTGGGAATGTAACATTCTGGAACCCTAAGACCCATTTGTCAAACATAACAGGTCCTATCTGTAATAACACCTGTCCGAGGTGTTTATCAATCATTGTAAAACATCAAACATGGACCCATCAATGCATTTATAAAATACAAAGTCACCGGACATGCATACATTCCAGATGTCCCACCCAGCAAACCGGATGTCCCGCCCACCTGTCAAATCTGTAGGCCCTGCTAGCAGGGTCATAAATAACCAACTTAATGGAATATACCCTACATTTACTACTCTTGTACCATAGCCCATAGGAAGACACGCCAAAACATCCGTTTTTTTCCGAACAGCATTTAAGCAGCGAAGTTGTAATGGCTTTATTGACCTGATCGGTAACACTTAATTTGAAGGGCTGTGCATAAGAGCGACATGACATTGTCATGATACTGTCATAACCATGGCACCGCACCCAAAGGAATAACTATGGAAGTTTATGTATATTGTCATTTGGTCAATTATGTCATTTTTTATGGAAGGTTGACATTGTTAGTGATGTCTTTGTTATGACACCCTAACTGAGTCAACATAACCTGTCAATCTCTATGTTATGACAACTTGACATATTAACCACGACAATGTCGATTAGATAAGATTCAACTTGATTGTAATTGAACAAGTACAGAGTAAGGTAGGTTCTGCAACTGAAATGCAGGAATAGGGCAGTGTCAGAGTCCAGTAGTACTAAGTGTGGGTATGGTCAGCGATGGGTCCCAGAGTTTGGCAGGGTTACAGCAGATAGTGTTCCTGAGCCTGCTGGTTTGGGAACGAAGAGACCTGTTCCACCTGCGTAATCGTAGAAAGGTAAATGCACCCTGTGCAGACATCTCCTACACTGGAGGTCTACGATGGTGTTGAGCTGGGTGGAACAGGTAAGTACACAAACGCTATCTCAAAATCAAATTAACTAACTTAGTTATAAGCATAGGTAAGCAAGTTGTGTTTCTATCTACTAATGTGAACTACAACAATGTGCGCAGTGTACCTAGCTAGCTACACTGGTATTTTTTTTGCTTCATTGTACTATGCAGGTTATGGATCAAACTTCACAAGAACATTGTAGACATGATTTTTCAATTGTTTCATATCTTGCAACAACTGGCAGCAACACCCCGTCCATTTGCTAATTTTGCATTGATTAACCCTAGAACCACCAAGCCTTTCATACAAACATGACAGGAAATGTCATGAGAAACCTAACACAACGCTTATGTGCTGACTAACACTGAACAACGGGCAATAGATAAGATGTGGTGGCCATTACTGATCGGCCCCACACACCTTGTCCACACCTCCTGCTAGGAACTGTCCATAAATCTGTCATAGATTCTATCAATGGACTCATGGACCGTAGGGGAGGTTGGAACATACCATACAAGCGTACCATGTAGGATTAATCTTTCTTGTTCATGTTCATCTTCATCCGCTTATCCCTTGTCGGGTCACGGGGGCAGCAGCTCCATCAGTGGACCCAAACAGCCGGAGGCTGGGCATTTCACATAAAGCTCCACTACTGTGGATTGATTTGCAAACTCAATGCAAACTTTCCAGTGTCTATTAAAAACTATCTATTCAGCCTGGTCTATAAATAAGTGTAGCCTGGCCCAGGGGTGTGAAGTTGACCTGAAAGGTCTGATACTGTCCACCCTTGCTGTCTAGCCATTGGAAAGCCTTCCTCCAATGCCATTCTGGGTCTGAGTAACTGGCTTGTTGTTGTCTGTTGCGCACTTGGGCTTTGGTCTGCTGGCCATACTCGGCCCTCCTTCTGTGAGGTTGCGGTTGGTGGGTGTTCCTTTGGTTGATGCTTGGCAATGTGGGTGGATTGAATTCCTGCCCATTGGGCCCTGTCTGGGGCCTCCCCTGGATAGGGCCACAGTGTCACTGGATCCCCCTGTCTCAACTCCAAGATCTTATGCTGCTGTTTCATTATGCTAGGGGAGTAGGGTAAGTTCTCCTTCTCCACCATTATGCTAGGGGAGTAGGGTAAGTTCTCCTTCTCCACCATAAAACCTTGTAGATCTAAGAAATGCATTTTCTAAATTGTCCCTGTCTCCTGCCGTTTTTAAATTAGGAGGATATTACCGACACCTGCGGAATACCAGGCTTGACTCGTTGCTGTCCCTATCCAAAGTCCTCCTGGCTGTGTTGCAAATCAAGACGATACCTGATGATTTCCTGCTGACACCCTGCTAACCCACCCCTCCCCCTCCGGTTGTCCCTGTTCTTGTCCATCTGGTCATGCTTCTGATCTGGACTAGGTTTAAATAGACTCCAGACTCAGCCCACATGCATTTATGAATTATTACAATCTGGACTCTTAATATGTTCACCTGGCACAGCAAGAAGAGGACTGGTCACCCCTCGGAGCCTGGTTCCTCTCTAGGTTTCTTCCTAGATTTCAGCCTTAGGGAGTTTTTCTAGGCACTGAAATTCAACACTACTGTTGTTTGCTCCTTGGGGTTTATCGCCGGGTGTTATGTATAAAAGCAGTTTTTGACAAAAATAAAATAAATGTGATTGATTAGCGCCATTTAGGTACCATTAGCGGGCTGCCTGGGTACCAACTTTAAGGTAAATAGTTGTCATAAATCTGGGTTGTGGACAGATAGGCAGAGGCAAAACGGTCGTAGTAATCAACCAAAATGAACCACATAGATGTTGGCGAACATTGAACATAAATAGGTTCCCCAATTGGAGGCAATAACCAACAGCTGCATCCAATTGGGGAGACCGAAGCAACATAGAGGTGCCTAGAGGCACCTCTTCTGGCCACGTCCTGACTATGGCCCCAGCCAGTGCGAAGATGGCTAGGGGCCTAGCCAGGACGTGACAATAGTCTAAATAGTTTTCCGCTTGTGAGTATGGAATTCTGACAACGGAAACAATGCATTATATGACTAGGGTGTAGCTTTGAAAATGGCAGTTTTATTTTAATTACAAACTCAAAAGCCAATTTCTGTAGGCATTTGGCGGTTCTAGTGTTAAGTTGAACAGTTCCTGTCCTTTGTGTTCATTGTGTTTGGCAAGTTAAAGTAATGCTAATGACTATTTGGGGGATTTTTTTCAGAAATGGCTATTTATCTTAAAATCAGACCTGTCTCCCAATGTTATTATGAGATTGTCATTGTTAAAGACATCTCCCAACACGTTGTATTGTAGTCATTTCTCTTTAACAGAAGCTCTATATTTAACTGAAGTTCCTAGCACACCTTCGTGCTATAGTGTCTAATGGTATACTTAGTAGACAAGTTGGAATTACAAGCAAGGCAAAATCCTTTGTTTTTGTTGTTCACCGAAGACATTTGGGTTTAAGATAAAAGGATGAGCATGAGACAAGAGTTCAGAATTTCAGCTTTCATTTCCTGGTATTCACATCTAAATGTGTTAAACAACTTTGTACATAGCACCATTTGTTTTAGACAAAAGCATTTTTAGGTAAGCAAAAGTAATGGAACAAATAATCTTAAAGTAAATACAATTTCATTTTTGGTGGCATAACCCTTGCTTGCAATAACTGCCTAAAGCCTCGGACCCATCGACATCACGAGGGTGGTATTTTTACTTACCATTCCAATACTTTTGGAGGGGCCTGTACGTAAATTGAAGTGACCCGACTTGACATCCCTGAGTTCTGGGTCTCTAAACAGTCTAGGTGGACTCCAGAAACACATGACATTTTAATGTAGGGCTTGTGACGAAAGGAATAGCTATAGCTCATTTACTAAAGACTTCCAACATATGGTCATATTCAATTACATTTATTTACTAATAATATGGAGTTAGATTGAACTTTTATATTTATTTATCACTAAGCTTACGTTCCCTTGCACTCGGTTCCCCAGCTGTCCCCTGGTAATCTAAGTAAGTGTTTCTTAATCCTGGTCGTCAGGACCCAAAGGGGTCCACGTTTTTGTTTTTGCCCTACAACTTACATACTGCTGCCCAGGAGCCGCAGCCAGCGTTTCCTGCTGCCCAGGAGCCACAGCCACATGCTGCCGCCCGAGCCCGTCGAGGACTGGCCGCCTCCTGAGCCCACGCCGACCTCTCCTGTCTTGGTGGTCCCGCCTCCCCGGGGAGGTACTGTCACATCCTGGCTATGCCCCTAGCCATCTCTGCGCTGTGCTGGGGCCATAGTCAGGACTGGACAGAAGGTCCATTTTGGACTCCCCAATTGGAGGCAGGTGTAGATTGTTGCATCCAATTGGGGATTATGTTAATTGTTTGGCCACACCTGGTGTGGATCATTTTGGTTTTACGTTTGTGCTTGCTGCGCTTCGTCATTGGTTGCTGCTATTGTTTTTGTTTATTTTTTATTAAACCATGGATTATCAACGTCCTTTCGCCTCTGTGCCTGTGTCCTAACACCACAACAGTGACAGTAGATCAGAAATTAGTTTTTGCTGTGTCCAAATGCATTTGATGTAATTAACTTTTCCATCACAATTGTACATTCTGTGGATATAAATACCAGGTTTTTGTGATGTTAAAGAATGAGACAGATAAGATAAAATGTGAACAATTCAATAAAAAAATAGACGGGGGGGATATCTTCGAGGGGGGAATTAAAAATAAAAAAGTTATTTTTTCATAATATTTTTATTAATTTACAAAAGATAGAAAAACATCAGCACTCAAAACAACTTTCAACAAAGCACACAATCGCAAAATCATAAGTAGCAAAAAGAGGAATCCAACAGTGCTATACATTCATTCCAGGATGCAAGGCATTCAAGTCTGTGCTGATTTAGCCGATTTTGGCGCATCAAGTATTGATTTGATATTCTCGCAAGAGTACCAAGTAAATGCAAATGTCAGTTTGCGTCCAGTTGATATCGATGAACAAAATGTATGCAACCAGAAGAGGAGAGCCATCTTTATTCAGAATGAGACAAAGATGTTAACCTTCTATAGTTTTTTCCTTTCTCTCCAATGAATACAGACTGAACACAATCTTTATACCAGGACACATGGGACGTGACCAATGGTCATAACCAGCCATTACCCAGTCAAATACCCTCCAATAATAAACGTTTTTCCTACAATAGACCCTTGTATGGTAGGTTCCAACCCATAGTCAATGGTCCTATCCATCAAGCCTGTGACAGTCACATGTGCAACTCCTAGCTGGAGGTATAGACAGGATGTGTGGGGCCCATCAGTATCAGGCAAGTCCTATCTATGGTCCTTTGTTGTCAAAACATCTGTATTGTGTTAAGTTTCTCAAGCCTATTTCCTCTCACAGAGAACAACAGTGGTTATTTTGACCTACATAAAGAGAGGGCACCATAGGTACAGTGGGTATAGAAAGTCCTCACACCCTTTCAAAATGTTTTTTTTTGCCTTACAGACTGAATTTAAAACAAATTATTAGATTTATTCAGGCTTAATTTACACACACTAACCCACAATATCCAAGAAAAAAATATAAACAGCTCTGAAAATTAGTTATGATCAGTACAGAAAAATATCCAATTTGGATAAGTGAACACCCCACTAAGTTAATACTTGGTGGAATCAAATACAGCAATAAGTCTCTTTGAATGTGCCTCTATTAACGTTTTTTCGCAGGATTCCCTTTATAACCAGACAGTGTGTTTATAAAGAAGTCTGACTTTTCTGACTTGTTGTACATATTGAAATGACTCAGGCCCAAGGTTGTGGGCAGGCATTAGAGGGGAGTGCCCTCCCTACAGAACCTCTATGTCCCCCAAATAAAAAACATGCTTGAATTAAAATTTTGCATGATTTCATTTATGCATGATATATTTTTTTTATGTTGCTTTAACACAGATTAATGTATAACAAACACATCTTAAGTTGTAATTACTTTTAAAAAAAATGTTTTTAAATACATATTAACCAATTTAGACTGATAGGGTTTTAAACGTATTAAATACAAAACACTGCATTTGTGCATATTTTAATTGGATTAATACTAGAAAATTGCATGTGGCTAGAATTTTCTGGTAAGCAATTCTGAGTAGACTATGATCTGTTATTAAAACAAAATACAATATAATTGAACAAAATAGTTTGATGGCTTGTAACTGGATACGGTGGTCATATTTTTTAACTACACCAGTAACCAACTAGCTGAAAATATTTATATTTACACAGAAATGTCAGAAATGCTAATTAGTGATGTGCTATGTCAGTAATTATCACAAAACATTGAAGATTTGATCACATTTTAACTCGGTCCTGAAAATAAACTATCTGGCCACAAGAATGTGGGCACCACTACTAATTATTGAGGTCAGGTGTCCCAGCCACATCCTTTGCTCACAGGTGCATAAAATCCATCACATAGCCATGAAATCTCCATAGATTAACACAGGCAGTACAATGGGTTATACTGAAGAGCTTTAAACATGGCATAGGATGCTAACTTTTGCAAAATGTGCCTTCCTAGACCTGTCCTTGTGGTAGAAACATCTAGGAGCAACATCAGCCCAGTTACGATGTGGTAGATTACACAAACTCACAATAGTGGGGCCGCCGAGTACTGAAGCGCTTACTGTGGAACAATTGCCTATTATCTGTTGCATCACTCACCAGAGTTCCAAACTGCCTATGCAAGCAACATCAGCACAAGGACTGTGCTCTTGGAGGTTCACAAAATGGGTTTCCATGGCTGTGCAGCTGTACACAAGCCTCACATCAACATGTGCAATGCCGAATGTCGGCTGGAGTACTGTAAAGAACATCGCCACTGGAAATCACGCTTCACTGTCTGGCAGGCTGATTGACTAATCTGGGTTTGGTGGATGCCAGGCGAATGCTACCTACCAGAATGCATAGTGCCTAATGTACAATTTTGTGGAAGTGATATAATGGTCTTGGGGGTGTTTCAAGGTTTGGGCTAGGCCCCTTAATTCCAGTGATGGGTCATCTTAATGCTGCAGAATACAATAACTGTTTAGACAGTTGGGTGCTTGCAACAGTTTGGGGAAGGCCCTTTCCTGTTCCAGTATTACTGTACCCCTGTGCACAAAGCAGGGGCCATAAAGACATGGTTTGATGAGATTGGTGTGGAGGAACTGAGAGACCAGCACGGACCCCTGACCACCAAAGGGGGGGGCAACTCCATGTTAATGCCCATGGTTTTGGAATGGGATGTCCAACAAGCTAATTTAGATGTGATGGTATGGTATCAATATAGTGTATATTGTTGGCTATGTTGATAATAGGTCTGTTTTGAAAATAACCATTAGCCTAAACGTCATAGGAGCAAACAGTATGGTATGATAGGCTTGCAGACCATTAGACTGTTTTGGTTTTATAGAGATGTTTATATTTATGATGCTTCCCAATACTGTACTTAACTACTGTAGGGAATGTATGTAGGTGCAAATGAGGTGCACCTTGAGGTGCAAATGTGATCGAAGATGTGCATTATTAAGTGAAGTAAGAATAAAGCAACAAAGAATGTGTAACTACTGTAGTTAGTAATCACTTTAGAATTTGTTTGACAATTGTGTATTTTGCAATTATTTAGCTTAAGTAAGTCATGTATGCTAAATACATTTTATATATCTCTTGTGCTGAAGTTACTAAACAATATTGGTAAATATGAAAAACATGTCCGCTCATGGAAATCCAATGCCCATCCAACAAATGTTTTTCCTGCGCCAGGCCTGAAATGACCAGGAATCTCAGTTTGTTTTTCTATCCTTTGCTAATACACTGTTTCTTTTTATAACCTAAGACCCGTCACATGTTAACCATCATTTGGATCTATTGTCCACTCTGGATTTTGGTTCAGAAATATATAAACACATATTTTCTAAACTTAAAAATATATTCCCAAATAAACTATCCATCACAAGTACACATATACTCCATTGACCTCCAGGTTAGTGTAGCACTGGATGTCTTTTTGATGAGCAGTGCTTTCTTCAGCTTTCTTCTCTTCCCTCTCTATCTCTTCCTCATCTTCATCCTCATTCTTCACTGAACTGAGTATCTCTATACTTACCATCTCACATTCAACACTGGGCAATGTGAAAGTACTCAGCCACTGCCAACAGAGATATAGAAGACAAGTAAGAGATTTAACACAGCAGGGATAGCATTTCCATTATTTGATGCTAGTCATTAAGTGTCCAATTAAGTCATTTAGCAGGCGTCCAGTATGACTCACAGTAACAAATGCATACGTTTATCACACTTCATTTTTATCAGCTACAAATACAATCATCAGTCTCTTACATGAGGATGGTCCATGCTGTAGTTAGATTCATAGATATGTTTGGGATCTGGGATATGCGGTATGAAGAATTGTCTGATCCTGTTGGCAAACCATTTTGATTATTCATTATTATTATTTGCTTCTATAGAATTGCTGTAGATAAAAAATGGGACCACTTGCCTTTTTTGTAGGAAAGCAACAATTAGCAGGAAACAAATGATTAAAGACAAAATGGTCCCAACATAAACTCCAGCTGAATATTTGTTTGTTGAACAGGAACCTGTTGATAAAAAGGTTTCAGTATTTTCAAATAATGTTAGATTCATCACTGCAACATTCTTGAGACAGATAACAAAGAAAGCTGGTCCAGTGGGAAAGGCTTGCTAGTTAGCAAACCTATAAACTAAAAAGTTTAAATTCTTCTTATTCATTGCTCTGGATAAGAATTTGTTCTAAAATTGTGGGTGGGTGGGTGGAGACAAAAAACTTCTGTACTTGTTTCATTTCGCCAGTATGTTGATGGTGTCCATGGGCTCCATGGCTGTGGGTGATCCGCCAAACAGCTGTACTTCATCTGCATCCTGAATTCATAACCTCTCTTTCTATCTGTCATTATCTGGTGAGCAAATCCCTTTAGTACTAGTTCCTATAAAGAATCAGACAAAAACAAACAGCAAATATGAATTGTGACTGTTAGCATATATATTTAGTATATTTGTTGATTTTTTTAGGTTACCAGAAAGAAAAAATGAATTATTCTCTTGAGCTCTGCACTTTGAAACCTGTCTACGGACAACAATGACAAGAACTAAGGCAAAAGCATTTTTATTGCAAAGCATTTTTTATGGCATCTCTTTCTATGATAGCAACCATTATGATTTAATTAGCTGTTGCTATAACTAACATGTGCCTGCAAAAGGTTTTCTTTGTAGGAACTAAGAAGAGCTTTGAATGCCCCATACCTTCCATTTAACTTCACAATGGGTCTTGTACTGTAGTTTGCTCTCATAGCAGAAGTTGACTATTCTCGGGGTAGGGTTACTCCACTTCACTTGAACACCATCAGAAGTTTCAGATATGTTCAATATAATGTTTTCTGGTTTTATATCTGGTGAAACAAGGTTGTGTGTCAATGTTATTGTTATACCAAGGGATCTCTACTAATGAGCCATTCAGATGTCTGACTTTTGCCACTTTTGGGGCCTATTCAGTTAGTTCCATTACACAAAGCAGGTTCAAACAAATTTATTTGAATGGAAATTACACAATCATAAAGCAACTGGAATAACCCCTTAAGAGTGAAATTACACTGTTGACCCTCAACAATATAACCACCTGCCTAATATGCTGCTGGTCCTCCGCGTGCTGCCAAAACAGTGCCGACCCGCATCGACACTACAAAACTCTTGAAGGTGTCATTTGGTATCCAGCATCAATACATTTGATGCAGATCCTTTAAGTCCTGTAAGTTGCACGGTTGGAGTTGTCGTGGATCAGACTTGTTGGTCCAGCACATCTCACAAATGCTCAATCAGATTGAGATCTGGTGAATTTTGAGGCAACAACAATTTGCCCATCGTCAAAGTCACTCAGGTCTTTTCTATTGCCCATTTCTCCTTCATCCAAACATGTTGACTATGATAACTGATTGTTTGCTTACCATTTCATTTACCCAGCCCTTGACATGTGCCCATAATATTTTGGCTCATACATAGTGTATTTTGTGTTAGAGAGGGTTTACTGAGGTACCTTGATGCATTCTGCAGAGCACACGGATACAGATTGCTATCAATGTTTGTGGAGGTGTAACATAATTTTCAGCATGTATCCAGATCTTCCTGTATGTGTAGTCTCTTTGTGAAACATGACTGACTTACTCAATGTTTAATGTTTTTTGGACTATCAAAAATATCCACACACATTAAAATTGATTTTTATTAATCCTAAACATAACAGTAATCATAACTACTAATCCACGTTCTAACCCTTTATTGTAAACACTTATACCTTAAACAAATATAGCCTTGTTTTTAAATAGAAACAGAGACAATATCCCCATTAATATTGTCACACACATACAAACCACACACAATACTTTCCTACAACCCTACTGTTGGTCATAGTCAACCACACAAAAAGGTGTGATTTCAGTTCAATTTGGGTTAACTACTGTGCAACAAATTACTGAAGACATACATTTCAATCATTTAGCAAATGCTTTCATCCATAGTGACTTACAGCTGTGACTGCATTAGTCTATATATTTTTGTAACATGTTTATTACTGCCCTCATGTGGAAAGCAAACACACAACCATACTTTTAACAACTGATACACCCAGGACAAAACTTAACTGGTTCTTAGTATGGCACAGTACAAAGCAACACATAGCCAGGCAGTTCAACAATCTGCCCAGTAAACAATCGTTTGTTGTATTAAATCTTTGAGCCAAGAAGATGAGATCAGGTAACCCAATTGGTCACCAGGTACCTGATGTGACAAGCACCTTCAGTTTAATTAGGTTTCAGATACATCAGACAGAGAAATAAATTAGTGTATGTATGTATTTTGACAACTGAATTATGTAGTCCATTCCTTGAGAATATTATACATTTTTGTAATTGTTTCTTGTAATTTAATCATGTGTCTAATCGTGAAAAGTTCCTAGTCAGATTTTCTCTCATGACATTTCTACAGGATTCATTTTCTATTTTGTCAATTAAATAAAATCTTGAAAATTCTTAAAATAAGTGATTAGGGATCCAATAGGATAGGATGTCTCCAAATCATGATAATACATTGTAAAGCATTTTTGACTATGGCTAATTATTGACAGAATAACATATCTTACCTTCTATATAGGCTTCAGAGCAGAGCAGCAGCGTAGATAAGAGCCAGGTGAAGAGAGCACTGGTACACATGGCCTAACACCCCAAAATATCTACCTACATATAAGATGACCCTATGCTGTGAACACACACACCAACCCCCTCACCCTGCTGTTACTAATTCCTTGCCCCTGTTGGTGCAGGCAATGAAACACATATACACACCTCTCCCCTATAAGAGACTGTGCTAGACTTGGATTCAGACAGACAAAATATGAGCTACTGTAACTATCCACCAGACAACCACACAGAGTTAGCTAGTCAGAGTACAAACCACATGAAGACACATCCACCAGCATCTCAAAGGTGCTGGTCATATGACATGATCTTCACAAGCTAACAGTGTCCTGTTTCCATTTTCCTACTTTGTGTGTAGGGGAAAATTTGGTAGACTTTCTATAGGAAGTGTAATTTTAGTGGCTGACCTGAGCAAAGTGGAGTCTATGAGTCAAAAGGTTGCTCTCATCACAACACTATAGATATGAGACTAATTAAGTTGACAATTATTATAAGTGAAAGTATTTTTTATGATAATGTTAGTAATCTATCATATGTCAGGATACAGAAAATAGGTAATCCCTCAAAAGGTAATACAATTATTTCCATTTTAATTTACCGCTCATTATCATTATCTGAAATACTACTGTATTACCCCACACTTTCCACATTAACTAGTAGCAACAGACTGTGACACACAGGGCGCTGAGTAGGTACCAGCTATCTCCACAGCCCATCACAAATTTCTTTGAACAACTCAAAGTGCCTTAGTCATAAAAATCTGAAAATATCGGTTTCTGAAAATGTTGTCAAGCATCTGTCGTATCACTCCTCTGATTTTATTCATTTGCCAAGTGCAGGTGTCTTCAAGTCTGAGACAGCAGCCCTCCTTTCATAGAAGACAGTTTTACACAATCTGTTCACAAAATGGTGACCATGCACCCACTTTCAAGTAAAAGTATAAATTCTGCTTTATACACACAGACTGGAATGGCAGGAAACAAACTTCCTGCATATGCCAGCGAATATAGCGGGCTTAGATTATAAAATAGGAAAATGTTTCTAGTGGCGCCGACTCCAAACAGCTTAGATATTTTGAAAAGCATTGCCTGCTTTTCATTGACAAATACACTTAGTCATAACAACAATCAGCTGTTTGATAATTGCTTGTTTGCAGTTGTGGGCTTCCTGACAAATCCAACTACTAAATGTGTAATCAACAAGGTTACAAAATAACAATAAGCTATTGATCCTTGGTTACTAAATAATAATTTGGGGTAGTAAGACTGTGAACACCAGTATAATCAACTAGCATGCATCAAAGATAGTTGAATCATGATTCTTTCCACTAATTTGTACTGCCTCCCTACAATAAGACTACAGACATTTTCTTAATTTGATTCTCCAATTTTCCCAATGGAAGATTTTTTATTTTATTTGAAGGCTGTATTGAGTTAATATATACAGATCAGAGGCTGAAATTAAATTCCCTTAGTACCAAGTAAACATATACACATTTTTAAGGATCAATTTTACATAGATCAGAATTTATTTTAAAATGGAGTTGAGGATCTTTTTTGCTTTCCAAAAATATTAAAAGATTGTAAATGTTGCATTCTGGTAATGTGTTTCCTTAATGGCTTACAGTCCCCTCCAAAAGTATTGGAACTGTAAGGCCAATTCCTTTGTTTTTGTTGTTCACTGAAGTCATTTGGGTTTAAGATCAAAAGATGAGAATGAGACAAGAGTTCAGATTTTCAGCTTTAATTTCCTGGTATTCACATCTAGATGTGTTAAACAACTCAGGACATACCACCCTTTGTTTGAACCCACCCATTTTTCAAGTGAACAAAAGTATCGGAACGTGTGACTGACAGATGTTTCTTGTTGCAAAGGTGTTGCCGTT
Organism: Esox niger; assembly: GCA_016801105.1. Taxonomy (NCBI): domain Eukaryota; kingdom Metazoa; phylum Chordata; class Actinopteri; order Esociformes; family Esocidae; genus Esox; species Esox niger. The sequence goes on along the minus strand of JACXGJ010002337.1, from coordinate 48,756 downwards.
TAGGTTGATTGATCAAACATTAAATAGCTCCGCATGACTAGTCTAAGTTTCCATCCTTGGTTTTAACCTATAAAGACTTAAATTCTTGTTAAAGAGGATAAACCAACATGATGACCAGAGAGCTTTCTATAGGAGAAAAGCAAGCCACTGTCAAGCTGAGAAAAGAAGGAAAATCAACTAGAGCCATTGGGCATTACAAGCACAACAACAGGAGTGAAAAGTTTAACCCGTTGCAACAAAAGAAAATGGGGTTGCAGGGAAGAGTTTCAGGCAACTTTAATCCAACTCAATGTATTATACTTGAATCTGAATAACCTTATTAATTAGGATAAATTATTATTACCATCTCTTAAAGGTTTTGCTCTGTGTTTTCATAAGATGTGTACGCATTACTTCGGTAAGCAAGGGAAGACAATAGTCTTGATAATGAGGGATAGAGCGGTACAGAAAGTCGAGTGCCCACAAGGTACATGGAAGAGGAGAGAGTAGACCATAGTGGATCAGAGGATAGAAATGTCGAAAGAAGAGATGGAGATAACAGAAGTGGAAGTGAGGAAGGAAAGAGAGAATACATATAAGGCTCAACATTCCAACCACAGCAAGACACATTTCCAGAGGAAACAATGAAGTATGGGCAGCATCCACATTTCTAATGCTGAGTTGGTTTTGTCCACCAATGTTTAACTTCTATAAAAATAAGCAAGTGTTGAACTTAAACATAACAGCAACCTTCAGTGGCACTGACCGGAATAAAGTCTTCTGCCCCCTCCCGCACCAGTTCAGTTGGGTTGCCAAGTCCGGTGTGAAGACCTTCTCGAACACACACCACATGGTTTGCTTAACATTCTGTCCCCGGTTGAGGACAACTTTGATGTCTCATATGCAAACAAAGCAATTAAACTGCACATCTATGTTGTTAGGGGCTGTCAAACTACTTTAATATTTTATATTTGAATCAGGTGCGAAGTCTTTAAAAGTATTTTCAAGGGACCCTCCAGTTGTTTTATTAATAATGTTAAACAACAAGTACCTGTAGAGATTGGTGGGACACATTGCTCACAGATCTGAAAACAAGGTCTTGGGAGTAACATTGAAAGTACAACAGGGCAACAGGACTGTAACACTCCAAGAGTGTTACTTTCTTCCAATTGACTTGAAGTTGTAGGTTGGACCTCCACACCTGGCCCCCAACTCCCTGTTGGGACACAAATAGAAGATATGAAAATTGTGGTCAAGCTGTGTCATGGTACAGGTGCCATGCTCTGTTTTCCAAGCAGCCCTGGATTGTGGAATGTGTATGTTCACTCTACACACCTGTGTGTTGGTAGTTTAATCACCATGTCTATTTAAGGTAATTTTTTTCAGATGCTGGTCTGGTCTGGTCTGTGGTCTGGCATGGAAGTTGAATCTGGATTGCCAATGACTTAAGGCTGGTGTGACTGATCAAATTGTTTTTAATGCTGCTTTATGGAACACCTTTTATAAAGTGTTTTATTTTTATTCCATAATATGGTAGATGTACTGTTTAAAATTGTCGAAGGATTGAAACAGTATAAAATAGGTCTCAAGAATACAACCAACAAAAGATTAAACCCCTCAAGGCTTAGGCCTGGCTGTGTGACGCCATGACTGACAATGCTGTAGACTTCTAGAATTTTATTCCACAGGCATACACAACAGGCATACACAACAAGAAGCTACTTTTGGCTTGACCGGTTTGGTGATCAGCTTTAATAAAACAATGAAATCACAAATGTGGAGGTTTCTCCCGGCTGCTAACAATCATTGCTATGTTGAGGTTATTCAAGATATAGTTCATGGTTACCACAATATCTACCATTGGTCTATTAAGATGAAGCCTGCGAATGTTTGTGAAGAAAATGTTAGAATAATTCTCAAGAACCTGTATAGTACAACAGTGATGAGATATGGTAATTAAGGTTACAAGTTCCGGGTTGGGGATACTGTGGGACTCTCAAAGTTTAGAGGAGTGTTTACAAAAGGCTATGAAAAAGGGTACACAGATGAATATTTTACAATAACAATGCATTCCGCAGGTAACGCCTATAAATAGAATAAAAGATTACGATGGTGAAGTGATAGTTGGGACATTTTATGAACAGGAATTACTGAAAATAATCGTGGCTAAGGATAAAACTTTTAAATTGGAAGCAAAATCTGTAAAAGAAACTACAGAAAGGGAATAAAATGAGTCTTGTAAAATGGCTTGGTTGGCCTGAGAAATTCAACAGCTGGACACCATCAGAAAAAATCCTTGACCTAGAAACTTTATAAAACTCCCGAATTTTCAGGATCATGTCATTTACATTGACTGCGATCAGCATGGGTGACAGTGGTTTCTACATAACGCTGCCCAGTAACTTGCCAATATATGTCTATCCAAACAATTCAAGCTGGACCCATACCACAGAATTTGCCAGGTATAGATTTGAAAGGTGACTGGGAAGTATCTTTGATAGAATTCCAATACCCACATACGTGGAAGACTTACATGGGGTGAAAACCCATATGATCTACATGACTAAAAAAGACGACAAATCGTGGAAGTATGAACTCAACACCGGTTATTCCAACGACATAGGAAAACTAGTGGCAGAGATCAACATTTATATAAAACCACATGGTGTATGTGTGGGGTATGATGAATATAAAAATATTATTTTCTAAAAGGCTAGCCCCATTTTTGTTTTACATTAACAATAGGCTTAAAACCAGACGATCGGTGGTACGCCCCACATATATTCTGGCTGGGTTTAACACACTATACATCTACACAGATATATATATATATATATAATTGTTAATCAACACGTTGATGACAGTCATGTCCTGCTTTTGAGAACTGTACACATTGCAGGGAAAAAGAACGAAGTTGTCACATTGACGTACAACAAGCCACACTACGTACAGTGGGGAGAACAAGTATTTGATACACTGCTGATTTGCAGGTTTTCCAACTTACAAAGCATGTACAGGTCTGTAATTTTACCATAGGTACATTTCAACTGTGAAAGACGGAATCTAAAACAAAAATCCAGAAAATCACATTGTATGATTGACATAATTATTTGATACATCAGAAAAGCATAACTTAATATTTGGTACAGAAACCTTTGATTGCAATTACAAAGATCGTACGTTTCCTGTAGTTCTTGAACAGGTTTGCACTCACTGCAGCAGGGATTTTGGCCCACTCCTCCATACAGACCTTCTCCAGGTCTTTCAGGTTTCGGGGCTGTCCCTGGGCAATACAGAGCTTCAGCTCCCTCCAAAGTAAAATTGATCAGAATCAGCTGGTTTAATTCATAGTGGGTAAGGTGATTGCAAAATTACACTTCAGACCCGTCAAACAATGTTTTTGGACTATAAGATGCAGCCTCAGAAACTGAATACTACACAACACAGGTTGGTAACGGTTTGCCAGAGTATCATGGTAGCGCTGCAATGTATGGGGCTGGTCTAGGGGGCCTTTTCTGAGGGCTTTTCCACATGACAATACCTTTATTGAAGCATGGGTTCTCAATAGCAAAACCACATCTGAAAAATGCAGCAAGGAATATAGTTGTTGATACAGCAGTGTTGTCACGACAAACAAAACAGCAGGATGGATCAGGCATGATGGTTATGACTTGAGGTGTTAGAAAGAGACCGCCCGGTAGGAGGAGCCTACCAAAGAGTAACACCACAAGCTTGATTAAGAACATATTTTAGGAAGCACTCCTACACCGTATGTTGGGTGAATGTATGAAAACAGAGTTGGATGTATACACAGTTCCTTTCACAGACATCTATTGAGAAAAATACATACATTGAAATACCGACCCTATCAGCAATATCAGACACAGCCCCTCTGGAGTTCTTTATTGCAGGAAATGGCAAAGACTGTATTGATCTAAACAATACTTCATTGTACCTATGTTTGAAAGTCACTAAACCGGACAGAACTAAACTTTGATGCTGGAGCATGTGCTGGGGTTATCAACTACCCAATAGCCACCCTATTTTCACAAGTGGATGCCTCCTTGGGTGATTGTTTAATTAGCCAGAGCTAATACCCCTACAGAGCCGTTATAGAGAGCATTCTGAATTATGGATGTGATACATTAAAGACACAGTTCAGCTGGTTTGTTTTACAAGGACGCCCGCAGGTCACATGGATGTTACAGACCCTGCAGACGAGAATGATGGACTCACGACAAGATCTGCCTATTCAGCGGAAAGTACATTTGAAATGGTCGCCCCTGTTCACAGTGATATCTTAATTCAAGAGAAACTCATGCTAAATGGCGTTGACAAAAAGGTTAGGATGGTCTGCAGTAAAGACGAGTTCTGTCTTATGGGGCCCAGGAATGTGCATTATCGTTTGCATATATTATCTGCGTCACTATTAGTCAAGAAAGTGCCTGTTTCACCAGCTGTGAAACTTGGTCATGCCCAAGCACTACTCTCAACCACTGCCAAGTAAACAATTGAAAGAGTGTGTATGAAGACATTTAGTTTACCAGTGGGGGGTCGCGTTTGCAACCAGGAAAGCCTATTTTTAGGATCTCAGCCACAATGTACTGTCATTGAAAACATCTATTTAATTTCAAACTATAATTTGGAGTTTATAGCTATTTATGTAGACAGTCAGCAATTTCCTAGAAAACCATTCCAACCAAATTGCAAAAACAGGGTCAGCGTGAATTTTTCCAATTGTCCTTAGCTTCAGGAAAACATCTAAACGACCAAGCCTTGGCTATTGCCAGGTCTGACTTATTACACGGCTATGCCCTTTATGCATTCAACTGCATGCCAGATGACGAATGCAGTCAGCACCTATCCTTGATCAAGTCCAGGAATGTACGAGTTGAGATGAGGTTAAGACAACCACTGCCCCACACAATTAATTTGGGTGTTCATTCAATTTTTTACTCCATTATTGAAGTGTCAAACTGGCTACATGTCATGATTGACTACTATTAGGAAAACGGTGTGGGAATGAATTACCTCAGAGTTGACCGGTGTGGTGAACCAATTTTCATCTAGGACTAATTTCTATGGTGTGTTGGCATGCGACCAACTACCTAGTAGACCAGTCCCAAGATGTTGCGTCAATGATGATTGCTCGGATGTGTATTAACAATCACCCAGAGGAGCACTGGCTGGCTATTTACATAACAGATGATGGCATTGGAAGTTTTTATGACAGTTTTGGAAGCCCCAGATTTTAAGTATTTTTCTAAGTCTATCAGCGCCTCTCTACAAACCTGTGAGAATGTGGAATTACAGCCCAAAACAAGTAAAGGACATGATTTCAACCATGTGTGGACAACATGGTGTGTTCTTCTCTATCTAATGACAAGAGTTAAAAATATGCTATGTCTTTTTATATTGATGATTTATGAGAAATGTATGTGCTAGTCTCAAAGTTTGCAGCTAACATATACCCGAGTAAGCGTGATATGCAAAAGTTTAATTACATACAACATGCTCAATGTTGTGAATCGTTTAATTTGTGTCATGGTGGTTGAAGAAATAGAAAAGTAAATAATGTGTATGTCAGCTTTATTATAAAAAAATAAACCATTATTCAAAAGTAAAACCACATCAATGTTAACATAATGTTTTTCATACAACAATTATTCAAGGTAAAACATACACTTTGACACTGAATCACAAATTATGAAATATTTACATTAAAATAAAATACATTTTGTTGGGTCCGTGGTAGGTGGGTACAAAAAAATGCTTTGGTTGGTTGATAACCAGTTGCTGGAGGATCGACTAAATCAACCATTGTGATGCCAGACGTTTGTTTATAAAAAATATATTTTATGCCCTACAAACTCATTTGGATTAGTAAAATGGAGACAACCCGTTGGCCTTCTAGCGTCAGCAATTATATTGGTTGCTGTCACGTTTTTAACCAGATCCAAAAGGTGAAATCCATGAAGTCAAATCTTTAGACCTGTGTATTGTATTAAGAATATATTCAATATTCTTCCTACACCTCACAGGCACATTATCCAAAATTTCACCAACAAGGTTATCATTTCGGTCAACAGATTGCTTTGCCTCAATCATGTTTACTACATCTAGCAGACTCAGACCCAGGTAGACTTAGTCAGTCATCGCCCCCTGTCTCACAACAGTCAAAAACTTTCTAAAAGGGCAGAGTATCTTTTAGCTTTCTCATGTAAATCCATAATCAGGCTTCAACTGTACATTGTGAATAGATAAGTCCAAATCATTTAACAGATTGTCTTAGATCTGGCACCATGCACCAGGGCTCCAGCACCAGTCCCCAGCCCCCTGCACTTTTCACAGTGCCGGTCCTCAGCACCTGAACCCCAGTGCCGGTCCCCAGCACCTGAACCCCAGTGCCGGTCCCCAGCACCTGAACCCCAGTGCCGGTCCCCAGCACCTGAACCCCAGTGCCGGTCCCCAGCACCTGAACCCCAGTGCCGGTCCCCAGCACCTGAACCCCAGTGCCGGTCCCCAGCACCTGAACCCCAGTGCCGGTCCTCAGCACCTGAACCCCAGTGCCGGTCCCCAGCATCTGAACCCCAGTGCCGGTCCTAAGCACCTGAACCCCAGTGATTAATTCCAAATTGTCATTGAATTAAAGTCACAGATTAATTCAATATGTAAAGAGAGTATTACAATTATCCAAGATAAAGGTTCTCTGGAGATTGAAGATGCAGGCAGGAGTGAGGAAAATGCAAGAGAGCTCCACTCTGGTTTATATTGGCTTACTGACCTAAGGATAAAACTAGTTCTGAAGAATAGACCCCTTATCAATTAGGGAAACATTTCAATCTATTCTAGTGCCATCAAGCAAACCCTTTGTCCATTTGTATTCACACCTTATAAAAACATCTGTTAACCATTAACATTCCAATTATTGCCTTCTAGTATAGAAATTAAGTACATAGATATACTTGTCTATAAAAAATATGAAGAATCATTGAATATGTAAATTAATATAGAATTGACTATTTTCGGTTCCTTCACTGCACCATGTCCTGCTCTGGGTGTGGAGCTTCCACCTGTGCCGGAGCCCAGCTTTCCCCCCCTTGGATGTTCCTGTCTTGCAGTCGGGAGTCCGCGCCTTGTGAGGTTTCTGTCACATCCTGGCTGGGGTCCTCTAGGCGTCTTGTTGTCTTTAATTGGGGACCCTCTAAGTTTTGCCTTTTGGTTTGTTGGTCATTGTTTGGAGTTAGCTTTGTTTGCTGCCCTTCAGTTAATGGTTTGACTCTCTTTTTGTTGTTTTCTGTTAACAAGAAGGAAATTAAAAGGATGTTCAACAGCTCTATGCCTCGTGTCCTGCCTCTCAGCTGTGACAAGTAGGCCAGCCTTCAAAATAGCTCCAAAACTTCTTCAAATGGTGTCTTGCTTCACTTCTCATACTTCAGACCTGAAATGTTTGTAGAGTTATAAAAGTCTCCAGTTCTTTGAGGGTTGATGGAGGCGTTAATTTACTTCACATTGCTATCCATAACTTTCACAAAGGTACAACGATATCTAGTTTGGGAAGGGCTGTTGATGTCATTGTGTTGTTCATAAAACCAAACGTGAATTTGTTTGGCAGTATGGGAGCATTATCATACTGGATAAACAGTGTTAGCAGATGTACCAGATGTATCTGGTCCTGTAAAATTGCCGCATATTCCTTGGCTGTTATTTTAAATTCAATTTAACATTATTGTCATTGAACAAGTACAGGTACAATACATCGAAATGCAGTAAGCATCAAACCAGAAGTGCAAATAGAAGAGGGCAGGAAATGTACAAGAATTAAGTATAAGTATGTTACAAGTGTAATGTATAGATGTGAAATGAAGGAAAATGCAGTACAAATTGCAATACTAAATGTGCGATTAAGGCAAATGGAGGACAGAAAATATACTAGTTACAAGTGGGATAAAAAGTTGTGCGGGTACAAATGTCAATTTTATATGACATTCTATATGTACAATAAAGGCAAATTGAAGGAGTACGGTAGCATTTGCAACTGGGATGCAGAGATAGCAGCAATGAGATCCCGGAGGCAGACCTATATAAGTAAAAACTGAAAAACGCAAATGCAATTGCAATTCTGTATGTGCAGTGAAGGGAAATTGAATGTGCAAGGTGCATGTGCAACTGAAATGCGGGGATATCAGCTGTGAGGTTCCCGGGGTGGACAAATTAACACTTCCATTATTAGACTTTGAAAGGCAGTGCCAGAGTCCAGTATAACAAAGGGAGTAGTGCAACAAGGTCCTAGAGAGGTTGGGGGCATTGTTAGTGATGGGTCGCAGAGTTCAGCAGGGTTACAGTTGATGGAAAGAAACTGTTCCTGAGTCTCCTGGTGGGGGAATGAAGAGACCTGTACTGCCTGCCAGATGTTAGGAGGGCAAACTGTTTGTAGCATTGATGTGAAGGGTATCGGATGATGCCACACGCCCTCTGCAGACAACGCTTGCACTGGAGGTCTAAGATGGCTGAGAGCTGGGCACCAATGATGTGCTGGGTGGTTTTCCTGACCCGTTGCAGGGCCTTCCGGTCCTGCAACTAAATCACACTGTGGCACAGTAAGTCAGAAAACTTTAGATTATGCAGTGATAAAAATTCACAAGGATCCTGGAGGACAGGTGGGGTTTCTTCAACCTCCTCAAAAAGTACAGGCCCTGCTGTACGTTTTTGACCAGGGCTGATGTGTTGAGGATCCTGGAGAGGTCCTTGGAGATGTGGACTCCCTGGAATTTTAAGCTGGACACACTCCATCTCAGTGCCATTGATGACAACTGGGGTGTGACTGCAGCCTTTAGACTTCCTGTAAACCAGGTTGTTGATATATGACCATGAAGAGCAATCATAGGACCCAATTAATCCCATGAGGTGGCTGCCTATAACTTCATGGATCCCCCACTATGTTCAACATTTGGGTGCTGAAAGTATCCTTTGGCTTTCTCTAAATGTACAGTAAACCTGTCCAGATATAGGAAAAAAGGTGAAAGAATCTCAACCATCAGATCATATTACCCTTTTCCATTGATCAGAGGTTCAGGTTTTGAGCTCCTTTCATCAAGATATGGGTCTTTGTGCATTTGGCTTTGGTTTCCAAATTGCAGCCCTGCCATATATTAGCACTTTGTGAAACTTAAGACATACAGTTTTTGGAGCATTGAGCAAATATTTTGTAGGGTGTCCATATATCCCTTTCGGTCTGCTTTGACTTTTGAATGCTGTTCCTCTTTGCTTATGCAATTTGTCCATGTTTATTATCTGGTGTAATGATTTCAAATGTTTTATAATTTTTTCATTGAACAGACAGGTGACAACGACAGGTAACGCTTTCCCCCCAAAGCAGCCCCTGTTCCACCCCAAAGCAGCCCCCTTCTTGTTCCACAACAAAAAATACACATGCACATGACACATTCAACAGAAAAACATGGACATATGTAAGTACCATTGGTAATAACAATTAAATAGTAATTAAAGCAAGTCATAGTCGTGTTAAATAAGAAAGAAAATATAGCACTAACTAGCCTTTAGCAAGCAACCAGGAGGACTTAGGACAGGGACAGCAACAAGTCTTTCGAGCCTGGTACTCCAGAGGTTTGGGCCAGGTCATTCTTTAATCAGAGCAGGAGACAAGGACAATATAGAGAATGCATTCCTTTGGTTTACAAGGATTTATAATGGAGAAGGAGAACTGGGTCAGGGGGGTTCAGTGACACTGTGGCCCTAGCCGGAGGACACCATGGCAGGGCCCATTAGGTAGGATGTCAATCCACCCTCATTTCCAAACATCAACAAAAGGGACATCAACCAATCACAACCACCCTGAAATGAGGACAGAGTATTTCCAGCACAGTTCACCCAAATTGCACAATGGGTGCAATGTAGAAACAACAAGCCAGTGGCTCTAAATGTTCTACAAAACAATGGATAAAAGTTGAAAAATAATTTCATACAAAAATGGATCAGATTGAAAGTGTATGACTCTGGTGTGGAGAACACACAATCACTCTTATGTACTGAATGTTTAGCTTTTTCTAAGCCGTCTTATGACAGCAAAATAGGTGTTAATAAAACTCGGTAGCCTGCAATGTTCGCTCTAAGCTCTGCTGCATGTATGGCCGGGCAGCTCTTCCGCAGTTCTGCCGCACAAAAGAAATGCCCACCCACGCAGACCAACAAAATTCTACTTCACTGAAGATAACATAAACTTTGATACAATCGACATTGTACTTTTTCAAGGCAACAAACCACAATAACAAATCAGAAGTAAAAACTGCAAGATACTGTAGGTCTGTAATTTTGTAACATCAGTTTGTCAGTCTTGAACCCTACACAAACCTTTGCGCCCGCCATAGTCAGTCAGTAGACTTTTCAAACAGGGTACTTCAGAAAGAATTTGTAGAAGCAGCAAAACACCCCTAAAGGTTTTTTGCAAGTATGTATGCAAGTGTGACTCATCCCCATTATAGCCTTAGGCGAAATATGAGAGTCTGTTTTTCCAACATTCATATTTTCCATAGGATTTAAGATAGACTTCAAATAAGGCCTGTTTTGTTTGGTTCAGGTTTATCCCACCTCAGCTTTTTGATACTCATGTAAATTTTGTTGCAACAAGCTAACGCTAAGTTTGCCAAAATGTTGTTTAAAAAACATGTATTGGCTAAAAATATTTTGTAATATTGTGTACTAGAGATATTTTCTGTTTACAAAATGCAGAGGCGGTGCAGAGTGGTTTTTCCACTGAAGTTGTTTTTCAGGACCAGACTGAGAATTGTCCTAAGACCACTTGGAGGGGTTCACAAATGGTTACTCATGGCTCCTGACTGTCATGCAGTTATTGATGAGTTCCAGAGAAATGCACAAATGCACCGCCTGCTGACCATGTTAGGTAGGACTGTCATCTATGATTTGGATTGCAGACTGAATACCTGGTTGCTGAAACTGACAAATGTACAATAGGGTTTCACCAGTGAACTGCTAAAACTCTAAAAGTAAAAAGGAAATTCCACCAGCATACATCATTCTTTTAGTGTTAAATGTTTAACTTAATTCATGTGATTGGAATTATGTTATTTTATCTGTAGAATATCTATCTATTGAATAAATAATGATGTCTGTAAATAGTTTCTGACTACCGAGGCCAGATTAGATGGAAACCAGTTCATTAATCAGGAATCACAGGATGTAATTGAAAAAACTGTGATGTTACACTATTGTCACCTCCTGGCTATGCCCCTAGCCATCTCTGCGCTGGGCTGGGGCCATAGTCAGGACAGGAAAAAAGGAGGTGCCTCCAGGCACCTCTTTTATTTTGGTCTCCCCAGTAGGAGGCAAGTGTAGATCGTTGCCTCCGACTGGGGAACCTATTTATGTTGAATGTTTGGCCACACCCGGTGGGGATCATTTTGGTTTTAGTTTCTGTTTCAACCTAAGCAAACTTCAGACGGGCCTGGACATGCGCTGGCTTGAGCAGGGGGACCTTGTGTACGCTGCAGGATTTTAATCCATGACGGCATAGTGTGTTACTAATGGTTTCTTTGAGACTGTGGTCCCAGCTCTCTTCAGGTCATTGACCAGGTCCTGCCATGTAGTTCGGGGCTGATCCCTCACCTTCCTCATGATCATTGATGCCCCACGAGGTGAGATCTTGCATGGAGCCCCAGACCGAGGGAGATTGACCGTCATCTTGAACTTCCATTTTCTAATAATCGCTCCAACAGTTACCGTCTCACCAAGCTGCTTGCCTATTGTCCTGTAGCCAATCCCAGCCTTGTGCAGGTCTACAATTTTATCCCTGATGTCCTTACATAGCTCTCTGGTCTTGGCCATTGTGGAGAGTTGGAGTCTGTTTGATTGAGTGTGTGGACAGGTGTCTTTTATACAGGTAACGAGTTCAATCAGTTGCAGTTAATACAGGTAATTAGTGGAGAACAGGGGGCTTCTTAAAGAAAAACTAACAGGTATGTGAGAGCCAGAATTCTTACTTGTTGGTAGGTGATCAAATACTTATGTCATGCAATAAAATGCTGACTAATTATAAAAAAAACTCATACAATGTGATTTTCTGGATTTTTGTTTTAGGTTCTGTCTCACAGTTGAAGTGTAACTATGTTAAAAATTGCAGAGCTCCACATGCTTTGTAAGTAGGAAAACCTGCAAAATCAGCAGTGTATCAAATACTTGTTCTCCCCACTGTACATAGGAGATCTTACCTTGCCACTGCTCGGCATGTGGGCAGAATGTATCATGTTCCAACCATCTGAACATCCTGTATTTGTCTTTTGGTTCTTCTTTTTGTGACACTCATTCTGCCAGTGGACAGGGATTCCTCAGTAGTGACAGGCTCCTAGTTTCTTTTTCAATGGCCTTTAAATGACTTTTGGTGTTTTTTGCATATATATAAAACTCTTTGTCTCTTGGTGACAGTCTTCTATTTTCAAGCTCTTTTTGATATCATTAGCCAATGATTTCGTTATTTTCTTAATTACAACATCAGGGCTGCAGTCCCTGTTTTTGCCACGTTGTATGTAAATGAAAGCACGTTACCTGTACACATTTTTCATATTATGTTAGTGGTCATAGCCAACCATTACAAAGACTATTATAAGAAAGATTTATCCTACAAAATTCCCTTGTATGGTATGTTCCTACCTATGGTCCAAGACAGTCACATACACTGTTCCTAGCAGGGGGTGTGGAGTGGGTGTTTGGGACCCATCAGTAATGGAGCATCACATTTCCTACCTAGTGTCCTTCGTACAGAGAATTCGTGCTCTCATAGATTGTGTCAAGCTAAATTCAATTCATTCTCAATATCTATCAAACCCAAACAATTATTCTGGCAGTTTTGGCTGAACATTTTCTTGGTCTACCTGACCTTGGCTTGGTATCAAAAGATCCAGAATTTTCCACTTCTAAATAAGTGATTGAACAGTACTGACTGGCATTTTGCAAGGCTTTGGATATCTTTTAATTTCCTTTTCCATTTTTATACAGTTCAAGACTAGGTCGTGACAGTTCTTTTCTGCTCTCCATTGCTCAGAATCTAGCCTGCTCAGTGCAGCCACATGAGATCTAACAAACCCATTGACTGTTTATACACAGACACTAATTGTGATCTAAAAAGCCACAGGTGTGGGAAATTCAACTTCAATTGGTATTTTCACCTGTGTGTGTCACATTCAAGTGTATGTACAATTTTGATCAAGGCCATTTGGGTGATTATCATTATAATTTTTTTTTTAAAAGAGTCAAGCAACTATGTGATAATAGATGGCTTCATATGATCACTATCCTTTGATAAAAGATTTTGCATGATCAGTCATATTTTCAAAATCAATGCTAAAATTTCACTTCAGCCTGGGTATGCAAACTTATGAGCACAACTGTACCTAAGAGAGCACCAAATATGAGGAAAAAATAGGAAGAAGTTAAACTTCAATTATAAATAATTTATATAAGTGGGAAGAGTATCGGTGTAGTGTAGAAATTGGGAATAAATATACAAAAGAAGCAATTGTGGAGGGCACAAGCAATAAGGAGCTTCACCACTCGACAAAGATTGGAGAACATAGATACCAACAGAACCAGCGATAATGAAGATCAACCTGGCACTTACTCTTGTTCTAGTTGTAATTGTGAAGTGAATTGTGGCTCTTGTGAATTGCGTAATAGAAATTAAATTATATGCATGTTTTATTTTTGCCTAATTGTTTGCTGTGTCTCTGTTTCTCTCCAGTGTTATTAAGTTGTAAAACATCTGGTGTGGGAACTGCAAAGAAATACATTGAAGTGAAGACTCCATGGACTAAAAACTGCTGTGTTGTGCATTCAACTTCCACAGGGTGCCAGTATGAAAATATTTGTAACGTTGTCAGTCTCCGGAAAAAAAAATAATCTGCTAAATGATTGCATTCGACTTTAGAAGCTTCAGGAGATTTAAAGTGTGGACAGAGAATGACCTTGTTAATTCTCCTAAATGCCAAGACTTTTCTGTCATTACACTGTATTAATTTTATTTACTGTACATGAAATAGTTGAAAACATATTGTCGGATGTGTCTACATTGCAACTAGATGATTGAAGCAATTTTGCAATTTTCATCTGAATAAGTTTAAAAAACAAGCCATGGCTTTATTCCATGTGGTAAAAATAAACCGACTCTGAAGAGTGTTATCTGAAGAGTGTTATCTGAAGAGATAGCTGAAAATCACCATAGACCCCCTGCTAACCTGAGATGCTGTAATTCCTTCATTATAGAATCATTATACGTTTAGGAGGAGTGTCTATACTTCCTTAAGGCTGTGTGTGTGCTCCAGGGAAGATGAATTTGATAAAAATTTGAAAATGGTTCTTCTAGCCCACATACTTGGTCTTGGTTTTTCAGCTCTAAAGAAAACAAGCAAAGTCCTAGGGATTCCTTATTGCGTTACAACGCATATCCGAAACATGCAAGGAGAGTAACAAGTAAATAAAGGGACAGTACTGTCAGGTGAATTATTTTGTATACCTATTTATAAACATTTGCTCCAGTACTGTACCTAGAAAGTGTTGGTAAAAGTTAGAGGTAAACAAATAAAGTGGGGTGAGGAGTACACAATGAGTGTCAGATAAATTAATATACAGAGTAGTCTACTCTATGATATTTGAGGAAATAACTTTACTTGTATAACACATGCTGACATACTTTTAAAAAGATAAATGCTCTCCAGGGAGGCAGTCTTTCTTTTCACTCTATACTCCATATCTTTTATTTGAAATCTGATGAAAAAATTATACATACAAATATTCATATATTTTATTTGACCAAAAGCACTAGTTTGGAACCACATTAAAAAACGTGGTAAAAATATAAACCCTGTCTTAGATATGCTTGAAATAATGGAAAAAAAAGACAGTCTTGACAGAGCAGGAACATTCTTCAGGAGATAGGCGTGAATGTGGTAGCTCCTTACCATCTGCAAATCTCTTAACTGGTGTGCAGTGTTCAAGGGTCAGTAAAACACATTTGCCTTGCTCTGTGGCGCAGCAGTGTAATTGAGGAGTAAGCTCGGCACATAAAATAAATCGCTATTTGCCTTGAAACACCATAATGTGATCTATGTCACCATAAATGTAATGGACACATTTTATAGATAGGCCAGCATAATGGTTTCAGTTCACTAAGGAATTTCACTTCTAGCAAGCCTTCTGTTGGTCAAATTTGAAAGTAAACTTTGGATATAAAATGCAAACTGGCATTTCACCCTGAGGGACCTTTGTTTGGTTTGTATCATGTTTGAGAGATTTTTAAGTTCATGAAATTTGTTTCAATTGACCAGAAGGTGCATAGGAATGTTATTTGCGTCATAAAATTCAAACACTAGTGCTCATACGGTACGTGTATTCATATTTTGCTTTATTTTTCAAAGCTTTCTTGTTCAATCACATATCTCATTTTGTGTGCAGTTGCAGTTGTCCTGAGCCATTGCATATCTTTCAGTAATGTTTCTATCCACACACGCATTCATAAAATGTGTCTAAATGTTTTTATAATTAAAAAGACATTCTGGAGGGGTAAGAATTCCTGCTTTGGCCTAGTCTCGCCCCTACCCAGACCGTGGCAAATATTTTAACTCATTTGTTTATTCTCAGCAGCTAACTAACTTCATGCAAAACAAGCTTCTCATCACGACTGAGATTGTGTTAATAATATTAGGAGGGGTTTTACACTGTGATATTTAATCATACATGTTTGAGCCAGAGTAGGCAAACAAAGATAATTTGAGGGGAAATGAAAAATACGTGGATGTTCTTTCATGCCGATACCCTGACAAAACACATTAAATACGTATTGAAGTATGCATTTACTATTTGCATTTGGATCACAACAGTTGTATCCGGAGCAAGATAGCAAAGAAGTAGGATGATTTGTGCCTTGCTTATTGCCAAGCAGTGGCTGTGGGAATTAATGTACTGCTTCTTATGAGAAGTGTAGATTTAGTAGCTATTGTAAGATGAGTGATACCTGTGGCTAGCAATCATTATGTAAAACACATAGCAACTCTTTCAGATATGGCTACTGTTCTTGTACCTGCCTACCCTACATGGTGCATGTAAGAAAAGGTTTCCATTGGTCTTTAAACAGCTGAAACAAATGGGAATTCAATTACATTACTGTTATTCTGCCTAGCCCTTCGGAACATTTAGTAGTACAAATGGTGACATTGTTCATAAGACTAACTAGGGTTGTGGTGAGTATTTGTACCAAAAAGAACATAATTACAAATGAGGCATTTGTCGGATATTGCCAGAGATATGTGGTATGGGTATTTGATGTTATTTTTATGGAAAACAAGGACATTTCTAAGTGACCACAAAACCTTTGAATGGTAGTGTATGTGTAACTTGTGTGAGTCTTTATAAAACTTTAATCTATGTAAAGTGATGTACAGTACTGCAAGTTTTGTGGTCATAGATCTCAACATCAATAGTTAAATGGGCACTGCTTAGAATCCTGCCTCTAAACTATATTATTTGTTTCCTCCCCATCTTCCCTTACGAAATTAGTATTTTACTTGCTAGTACAGGGTGTTTTAGGGTTGGAAGGATAGTACTGCGAGTGTTTAAAGCGAGTATAAGGAGATTACAAGTCCATGCAAACAGATAGACAGACCAGCGAGAAAGTGAAAATGGGGATTATCGCAGGCACTCTTATCAATTTCTATAGAAAACGATTATTTGAAACATTAACTGCCAATGTCTATTCGTCATTTTTGCTTGTATTTCTGTGTGTTGTACAGTAAAAATCTTATATATTGCCCTTTTAATGATAGTAACTTACAGGTAGATAACAGTGGTAAGGTAACTACCCTCATTAGGACAGTCTCTTTCATATGTATACACACATATAGCACATGGGTTGAATACCTGCTACACATTTCAGTATTTTTTTCTTACAAATATTCCCCAATTTCACCCTACAATAATTTACTTTAAGTGTCCCATTTTTTCAGTTTGTGTACAAAACATTTTTTTTTATCTGGCATGTATGATTTCAAAGAAAAATAAAATAATTTTTCCCCCAACATGTTATACTTGAGGTTCTACCATAATGTCTGGATTGCATTGCTTTTCTGTCTTTGATAATGTAAATATAATGACTCCATTGTGCAGCTGTTACATTAACCAGAACATTATTTGGGGGCATTTAACTACCTTGCTCAAGGACAGAACAGCAGATTATTCCATTGCATATTGTTAGTTAGACACTAACTGCTAAACTATCATTTCTAAATTGGCCTATTTCCATTAGATTAGGATAGGATTAGAATAGGATTAGGAAATGTCACATTAGTCACCGTAACAGTCACTCTAACACATGGACAACATTTAGCACACTCACTAGACAGGCACTCACTAGATAGTCCTATTACAGCTTCATCTAACAAACTCTGCCAATGAAACTGCAAGTCCACGACAACTGTTATATCACAACTGGCCAAAGGAGGGCAGTATGACTACAATGATCATTCCAAAGACACAAAGTAAACCCCCGCAAACTCTCAACAAGCTCGTTCAGCATCAGGGGCTTTGTAAAACAGGAAGGTGTAGGTTAATTTAATGGCTTATCTAAATAATGAATGTGCTTGTTGTGCATTATAAGTGTATAAATAATCAGTGTGACGCCATAGCCAACCCAAAACAAGGTGATGGAATCCTCACAATCTGTCTAGAATTCTTACAAGCCAGAACTCTGTCACTGATGAATTGCAGCAATAAGAAAGTAGACCCAGAAGATTTGGGGATAGGACAGAGCAGCAGACGTATAAAATGACAGCCACTGAGCACTTACACGTTCCTGGCTGAGTACTCCTCTGTGTTTTGCATTATGACCAGAACAAATGCCTAACTGCCTTCATTATCTCTCTGTCTTTTAAAGTGGGACTCAACAGTTTCAACCATACCAAGTGTCATCTCTGCTCCTGTTTCTGTAAAAATCTGATGAGGATGGAGAAATACATAAACTGAACTCTGAATGCATGGACCATCCATGGTATCAAAATGATAAGATGGACCATATATGAATGGTGTAGAGTTTGTTTACTTTTACTTTGTTTACAAATGTAGTAAAACCAGTCAATATTTTGGGATCTGTTCAGGTATAGCGTAATTTCCAAGTTCATGAGGCGTACGTTATATTTTGTAGAATCAGTTGATTGGCAACCACTCCATATTGCAACTTTAGAGCAGCTCATTGTGCTCAGTATTAACCATTCATAGAAAAAAATGTAATTGTAAAAATTGTAAAAAAAAAGCGAGATGTAATTAGTAAGGAAAACCAACTATTGACATGTCAGATGTATAAATGAATAAAGAATAGAATCACTAACATCCATCACATCTGCATCAGTGCATCTCACCAAAACGTCATCCATTTGAGCTTCTCCCAACTTCCACCATGCTTCTGGAAATAAAAATCTATTCAGGTTTTTTTTCTTTCTTTTCAATCAATGTTTCATCTTTTTTAGAGCCAACTAGTCCATGGTGGGTACATCTCTTTGAAGAGTAAACCTACAAATCTGGGGGTTGGTGGTGGATGTTAGGGAGAGCCAGAAGCTCTAACCTTGAACTGGGATGTGTTACTCACTTCCTGACTACTACAATCAAGGGAAAACAGAGTAGTACAAAATAAAGGACAGAATGGGCTTGACCAGTGTGCTAGTGTAAATGCCCAGTTGTTCCAGAACTTTTTCTGTCACTGTACCTCACAGGCCTTTCCCCTTGAATTACAGGTAATTCAATGGTCTCATTGGCATAGCATCTTAGGATTTTTATAATAATTTTAAATCACATAAGTGCCATCAAATAAGATATATTCTCAAATTTGCATGAAGACAATGTGTGATTTTTCTGTTCTCACCACACTGATCATCTGTTGCAGTTAAAGTGGTTCCTGTGATGATGTAATGTGCATTAAAGGTACTTTTCATGCTTTGGTTACCATGTTCCATGATGTTTTTTACTTTTCCAGTGGTTTTAACAAAATTCCAAGATAACCATACTGGTCGTAACACATGGACTCAAGCCAATAGGTCAAAGATACAGTAGGTCAATATACATAATGCCATTAATATTGATAATATTGATTTTATTGTATTTATCTGCAGGCAGTCATCAATGATAAGATGATTTCATTGTCTGTAACTCGTCACCATGTACTTTCACCACACTCTTTATCACAACTAATTTCAGATGTCAGTATTTTCATGTCAGGAAATGTATCCAAATGTAAATGTATTGTAAAATGATTTAAGTGATCCCAGATATGTATGTTTGAAATTAATATGGCCAACTATGACTTTTCTTAATGACAAAATTGGCAACTTATTTGGCTCGGTCAGCTGCTTTCATACAGCACAATAGTGTCAACATATGTTCCTATTGTTATGTCCTGGCACAACAGACTTGCCGAGGCAGTGAGATCCAACACCCTCTGCATGATTTGGAATGTGGACACCTGTTTGTTGTTAATGCCCTCACCTGTGTCCAATCACTGTCCCTATTAAGGTTCCTTCTTCCCTCATGTACCCTGTCAGTCATTGTTTTAGGTTCAGTTCCTTTTTATAACTGTCTGTAACTCTGCTTAAGTTTGTTACGTAGTTATTTTATTTAAAGTTCTCTTTCCTCTCTACAACTGCCTACTAACTGCAACGTTATGTATTATATGTAGATATTCTCAGGAATTTTGTGGCTTCCTAAAATATTGGACCATATTTGGCTTCCTGTAATACTGGACCACATTGGGCTTCCTATAATATTGGACCATATTAGGCTTCCTGAAATATTGGACCATATTGGGCTTCCTTTAATACTGTCATATGGGCTCCAAAATATAATTACATTTTCTATTTTACAACCCCGTTTCCCAAAAAGTTGGGACGTTGTGTGAAATGTAAACAAAAACATAATGCCATGTTGTGGAAATCATGTAAACCCTATATTCAATAGAAAATACAAAGAAAACATCAAATGTTGAAACTGACAAATGTTATTGTTTCTTGAAAAATAAATGCCCAATTTGATGCCAGCAACACGTTTCATAAATGCCAGGACAGGGGCAAAAGACTGGAAATGTTGTGTAATACTATCTCACAATCTCACAACTAAGTAGGTTGATTGGCAACAGGTCAGTAATCCCAGAGAGGATGCGTCTTTCAGAGGTAAAGATGGGGAGGGGATCACCACTCTGCAAGAGACTGCGCAGGCAAATATTGCAACAATTTAAGAATAACATATCTCAACATCGGATCTCATCATCTACGGTACATAATACCATTTAAAGATTCAGAGTATCTGGAGAAATCTCCGTACACACGGGACATGGCTGTAAACCAATACTGGATGGCTGTGCTCTTGAGGCTCTTAGGCGGCAACTGCATTAAAAACAGGCATGATTCTGTAGTGGAAATCACCGCATGGACACAGAAACACTCCTGAAAACCACTGTCTATGAACACAGTATGTCGCTGAATCCACAAATGCAAGTTGAAACTCTAAAATGCAAAGAAGAAACCACATAAATCCTGCCGCCGCCTGCCCTGGGCCTGAGCTCATTTAAGATGGACAAAGGCTAAGTGGAAATAGGAAATCATTTTGGGGAATAATGGACGCCCGGGCCACCGGACTAAAGAGAAGAGAGAATGTCCGGCAACTTATCAGCCCACAGTTCAAAAGCCAGCATCCATGATGGTATGGGGGTGCATTAGTGCACATGGCATAGGTGACTTGCACATCTGTGAAGACACCATTAATGCTGAACAATATAGACAGATTTTGGAGCAACATATCTTGCAATCCAGTCAATGTCTTATTCATGGAAGGTCTTGCTCATTTCAGCAGGACAATGCCAAACCACATTTTGCACATATTACAACAGCATGGCTCTGCTGAGACCCGGTGCTAAACTGGCCTGCCAGCAATGGCCTGCTGAGGTACTTTAGGCCTGCTGAAACCTCTGACATTATTAGGGTAACTGCTTGACCCACAACCATTGGTTTATTTCTACTCTCACTAGTCAATTTAATTATACTACTGACCATTGAAGGCCAATTTGATAAACTTATTTAATGCTATAATGACCTGTTGCATCAATTCACCAACTGCAGCACTTAGATTTCAGACTTTTTTTTCTGAGTCACAGCAAGACTCTGGGTCACGTTATCACCCACTCCGGATGAAATTAAGAGACCATGGCGTTCAATTTGCTTTGGTCTCTTATTTTTTAACCCTTCTTTTCTTCACTCAAAACCATCCTTTTCGACTGTTTTGGAAAGGAAAGAAAAAGGTGCAGTGGCCTCTTAATTTTTTCTGGAGTTTTATGTAACTCTGAACTCTGAATGATTCAGTTAATTTCATAATGTTTATTAAATGAGCTCTGTACACATGTAAGCCATTTTGAGATTTTAGTAATTTCTTATCCATGAAGGCATTCCAGGAGCACTCACAGTTAACTTCCTCGCTTAAGGACAGAAAGGCTACGGTTCTACCTTGTCGGCTCTGGGATTTCATGTAGAGACCTTTCTGTTGTTTGTCACTTTCTGTAATTGCTAGTCTGTCCTGTTACTATGTTAACGGCAGAGCTTTTGTGGAAACTCCTTTTTGAAATCACTAAGTTCTGTTTCTCCTTCCTTCTACAGTATAACCAAGCTAAATCCTCTAACATTCTTTTAAAAGCTCCAAAAAACAGCTGCCTGATTAATAAGTCAACACCTGTAAATATTGCTCCCGGTTATGTTTCTATGCAAGCTACTTACTGGTAATCATGATAATCAACAAACCAGACGATTACATTTCTACAGTTGACTCTTAATTATCCTTAATTGTTCCTCTTCCGGAAAACAGGCTGCCTTCCTGCTCTCAGGTGGTTTGTTTAGAGTAGTGTATGCGAATCACGGCTTGATGTAGCACTCATACACTGGCAGTCGGCTCTTCCACTACACTGTGTGAATCAGCCAGAAGCCACAATGTTTCATGTAGGCCTGTTACTGAACTATTTTAGTCATAGAACACCTAGCCTACCGCCTGGCTCAGGCACTCATCATCATAAGACCCCCCGGACGTTCAGTCAGTCGCACAAAACCATGAGTCAACTCACAGCGCTTTTATATGGATGGAAACTTTGCTGTACCGACAACTGGAACTATGAAGCCATCTGCTGCATCAGTGACAGAAGCTGACAGTGTCAAAGAGTCTTTGTCTCTCTCACATAAACTGTCCCCGAAGCTGTCTGAGAGGGAGATGTAGAACACAGGCTGTTTTTCGAGGGGGAACTGCTTTTTTGTTCCCATCCTCTTGTTTTTAATATGTCTCCTGTCAAGGCTCTGGGGCCTGGGTGTCTGACTGCTAGTGGTGGTAGAGTGTTACTGTTGGCAAAACCCAGCGGAGTCTGACCACGTAGTCTTTGTCTTTTGCGCCTTGTCAAAAAGCTCAAAGCAGTTGAAGCACAGGCAGGCTCTTTGTCACCTAGTCTGTGCAGAGGTGTACGTGCGTGTGGAAACGCACTGGAAAAACAGATGTGGGGAAACTGTCAAACTCAATATGAACCCTGCAGAGGCCTTCTTCTCTCTGTTCAATTATTTAGAGTCAAAGAAAAGAGGCAACCATATCAACATGGTTCCTCTGAAGCCTTTGCATTCAGGAGGAATGAATAACATATTTATCTAGTCTCGTCTTCACCAAATAGCCGGAAATGGAAACAAATACCTTCAATTGGATTCTTGGCTCTGGTGTTTTCCCTGTGCCGTCTTCACTTGTGTGCAGTGAGTCATATTGAAAAATTCCTGAGGACCAACATGTATGGAAGCCCTGACAGGAAACAATATTTGTGCTATCTTAATGTATTCCTGGCTGTTTCGCAACGTTTTCCTTTACTGACATATTTAAGAGAGGATAAGGAGGGGGAGGGGTAAGAGATGGTGAGAGAAAAAAGCTCTGTTCACCCTTTTTAATTTGCTTAAAGATTAGAAGAGGAGAGAACTCTACCGTTTCCTTTTGGCATGTCTTAACTCTCCGCACTCTTGACACTTGATTCTAGAATGTGTTGTCATGGCGGCGAGGCGCCACGGTAACACCTCTAATTACTCTGAAGTCAAATAAATAAATAAGTTGGCTTTTCGCTGCTTGAGGGTGACAGGTTTGCCAACATCCCTGACAAATGGAAGAATTGCTTGCAAACTGAGTCTGTAGTGTGTGCATGGAGTGAGACACTCGTGAAAGCGAAAACTCAGACAGGGTGAAAGCTTGACAGCTCCAGTATTTTCTTTTCTTGTTTATTTGACTGTGCTAATCCTCACTCCCGAATACACAGAATATGAAGCTCTTTTGAGAATGATGTGGTTATAGTTTATCCAGACTTATGCTGCCGAGGCTGATCTCAGTTTTATTTGTTACATATTGGTTGGGACCTCACCTGTTCCCCAACCCTGTTGCTTCCTAGAATTCACCTACATCTTAAACAGTTTTTCCATGGTCATAGGAGACATCCTGACAAACATTACACTAATCCAAAAAGAATCTGATGAGTTTTGTGTTTGGGTTATCTCCTTGACTTGGCATCTTGTTAGACTTCAGAAAACTCTACGGTTAATGTCTTAGTTTAGGGGGATGTTAATATTGCGATCTCTGGAGGAGCGAACAATGCTTTTTTGCCACCCATATAGCTGAAAGTCATTCGCTGGTGCGCTGTGGTCCAGAGATCTTTCAAGGTTGATTCTAATCTAGGCCTAGCTGAATTTGGCTTGCACATTAGATCAGACCATTGGACCTGGCTGTACTTGTAATATAGAATATGTACATACATATACCCAGTTTTTCATCCCATAAAATGCTGTGATTCAGGTTTGCACCCATGATTCGTGCTAGCAACTCTTAACATGCATGGGACAATGAAAAATTGGGAAATTTGAAACATAATTGCACTCCTCAATAAGGGGTTCTATGTCTTATCACACTGCTAGTTTATGAGCTACACACCTGGATGAGAATAGCATTGTTCAGCAACCACGACTGAGGCTGCAGCCCACAACCCAGCAGCAGTTGTTTCAAGAGGGGTCGAAGGCAACCTTGTCCAACATTGCTCTCACCAATTCCGGCCATTCCTGTCGAGTACCATGGCCAGAATTAGAACCCTCGTTACAATGACGGCAGTTGAAATGCTATGCAGGCTTCTGGAACATTAGACATTGTTACTATGCACTAATCAATACACATTAACTAACCGACATATGTCTGTGACTCACACAGTTTTTCTGCAGAAAAATTCACCCTTCTCCAGAAGTGTCTTAACGTTGCTCTGCATGACAGCATCTGTGAAGGACGCTCCCTTTCAGTGTTACAAATTCACACTTACAAATTAGCCCTGTTCGCCAGCGTTTCCTGAAGCCTTACGTTATAAATTATAGATGCAGAAACAATCTTGAAACATGTTCATTAAAGACAACGCTTTCTTAAAACGAAAAGCATCTCATAAATATTTATTTTCGTTCAAATCTCAATATATTAAGTCCCTTGCTTTCTCTCAATTTCTCTCTCTCCTTCTCGACAACCTGTACTTGTGATGTGAGGGAGGCATTGCCTCGGCAGCCGCGACTGTAGACGAGCGGGACGTAGCGGCTGTGTCGTCTGTGACGGCTGCTGGCTCCTCTTCTTCAGGAGCAGAGCACGCCTGCCTGGCGATGTGCTATTATCGCGCCACGGAAGAGTTGTTTGTGAGAGAGGATGACACACCATTATCCTTTAATCTGAGTCTCTGCTTGTTGAGCATCAAATTGAAATATCCTGAACAGATGTAAAAACACATGTGAGACCGGGCGCGCAAGCTGTGCCGCTCTTTGTTTCATCTGCCGATGATGGGAGCCTTAAGGAGAAGCTTTTTAAAATTTCATCACTATTCAAAAGGATAATTAATCTGTACCCCCAGGCTTTGATTATGCGATACTGCTGGTGTTGCCTTAATGAGACACTCATCAGCGCTCAGTCTGTGCCTTCCCCAACAAACACACAGTTTGCACAAGACACTTAAGATTCTGAAAAGGTACTGACGTGTGTGTCTGTGTGTTTGTGAACGACAGAGAGGTTTCAGTCCTGTTCTAATTTGCAGCGCAATGCATAGGGTAAGATCAGATCACGTTAGTTGTTGTGGTTTGTTTACAAGGGGAACCTTGTCAGACTGTCAGTTGATGTGCCTTTATTGAGCACACAAACACACACACAGATACATACACAGGTAAATTAATTATACACATTCTATCCTGGTAAGACTCTCATATGTGTCTGATATAGAGAGAGCCTGTTATAAGCGAAGCACAATGTTATGCCGTGAATGGCGATGGACAAACAGGTTCTGGCTGACAGTAGTACGACAGGAGAAGGACAAGGGGGAGATAATGAGACTTGTCAATTTGAATGCCTCAAGGCCAACCAGCAAGCCAGACGGCTGAGGTAGCCATTTTCCTGCAAAAAATAAATAAATATATATTTCAGGATAATCCCTAACCCTTGACCCCGACCAATCCCTAAACAGCTCTGTTACCACGGCAATTACCCGGCTGTTCTTGTGGATGTCGCCGGTGCTCGCTGACCTGCGGCGGAAGTTATAAAGTATGACAGGCAGGCTGCAGGCGTTAGTTGAAGTGTGACAAAAAAAGGCACCGCTTCCACTCGCATGGATGGCGGACAGTAATGACATGATAGTGTGTATAAATCCAGGAGGAAGGACCCAGGGATCAGATCACGAGACGCTAGCACTCACACACAGACACACGACACAACACACAAACACACAGTCAGACGTCTCATACTGCACTGCGAACGTCTGCCCAGCTCTCTTTCACAATGCGAGGGAGGAGAATCGCACACCCAGTTGATTTTTACCCGTATTATGGGCAAACATCCCCAACATCATGCTCCTAATCATAGTTTTTGGAGTGGAGTGGGCTAAGGGGAAGAACACTACGGAAGGTGTATAATACGCCTTAGCAAGGCCTCTGTGGTATAACACGTTGTTTTATTCAGGGCCTGAATTTCGCGGTGCTTTGGTAAAGTGGCACTGTATTGTTCCCTCATTGCTATGACGCCCTGAGGGTGAACTGGAGACCCACAAATCACCCCCTTTAAATCCGATGGGCCTTTAAATACAGCTGTGACCTTAAGCCCGGTGGAAAGAAAGCCGTGCATGTTTGAGTTTCCGTAGCATACGCTGATTGTGCTGGTGGATACCATGCGAGGTCTGTTTAACGTTTTGGTCAATGTTTACCTGACGCATCCAAACTCATGGCACACAATGCAAATCTTGAAAAACAAAATCTGTATACTGGGTTTTAATAGCAAATGGCAATCATTAGTGTAATATCACTAGACATAACACACGCACACATGCACACACACACACACACACACACACACACACACACAGCCTTCTGCTGTATGCTTCTGTATGTGTATGTGTGTTTATGTTTCTGATTATGTCGTGTATATATCGAAGCCTTGCATGTTGGAAAGACTAATCAACACTCAATAGACTGATCCGAACTGGAAAAACACTCAATTCCCTTCCATTACGTCAATGCTGAAGCTTAAATGCATCCTCTGCAAATCAAAACCACCTCAAATCCTATCCATAGCTGTTTTTCCCAAGATGCTTCTCCATTATCCTCCATATAGGAAGTGTCTGTGGCCCTGTCACAAGGGACCATTTCCAACACGACACCCACAGGATCCCAGCTATCTGTGAAGGATACACATGTAGAATCTTGTATCTCTTAACAACAGTGTTCTCTCTCCCTCTCTTTGTCTCTTACACTCTTTTCATCCCGCCCTCTCTTCCATCTATCTTTGACAGGTAATAGCACATCACTTGTCTCAGAAGCCCTAAGATGCCCCTTGCTAGCAATGTATCAATTTGTCCTGTTAGTGCAATGTTGAAGTGACATTGAATGTGCTAGCGGTTAGCGAGCTTTCTTTCTGTGGTGACTGAGACCCCACTGACAGTAGTCAGACCCATACACCGCCACTGCCTTTAAATCCAATCCCATGCTTGACACCAGCAGGAATTAGCTTTGGACAAGGGAGTGATAAGGTCCCGGACAGCATCCCAAATGACACCTCATTCTCTGTGAAGGGTACTACTTTTCATCAGGGACCATATGGTTCTTTGTTGAAAGTAGTGCACTAGTTAGGTAATAGGGTTCCCTTTGGCACGCACACCCTGCTTTCACCAGGATCAGAGTAGACCAGAGTGGTGCGTTCGCTTGACAGATTAAGTCACGTCAGAAGAGAGAAATTGAACAGTAAAAGGATATGATAATGTCCTATTTAAAAACAGTCAATGATAGATATAATCTGTTCAGTTTGGCAGACAGAGATTTGAGTCTCTTTAAAGTCAAACGTATCAATTATTACTCTGATCAATAGTTTTTCCACACTGCTTAGGGAAGATGAAATATGCATTACTCCCAATAGAAAACTGCAGAGAAAATCATTCTTTGTCCATATCATAAGCTGCCAAGGTTATGTTTTTATTGGCATTTGCCAACTAATAATTCTCCTGGGACCGAAATGATAAAAAAAATTCTCCTTTTAAGAATGTAGATCAAATTCCTTTTGATGTTTCATTTAGATAACTATACAGTAACATTACGGCATACTGTAAGTGGAGTGCCCAGAATAGCGACGAAAATCCTTCTTCCTTTGTCTCCGAGTGAGACATATACCCTGCTTTCTCCCTCACATTGTCTTTTTCTTCTTAATTTCTCCTACTTTCCTTTTTCCAACTCCTCTTCTCTCTGAATGACAAACACTGCGATTTACTCAAGGCCTCGCAGTCTGAGGTGGTATACAGCCCCCCCCCCCCGCCGATCCCCCACGATTCCCTCTTCCATTTCCCCTGCTCTCACCGGTCAATGAGTGTCAATCAGAACGCCGACCTGACGTGCCGATTGGCAACAAGTCTCTGCATCCCTCACAAAACAATGATTGGGTGTGTTGTGAAGATGGGATTCCCGGGGCCCGTTCTTGCCTCCAATGCCACGCAGCTCTTCCCCCGGTCGGTGGGGTCCTGCCATGGGAAGCAATTATCGCTGGCTGCCAGCTGACAGGCCTATTCCACCGCCAGCGTTGACCGGCCCCACATCCTCAGGTGCTCTCTAGGCAAATAGCATCCTTGAGCACTCCATGCACTCAACTCAAACCTCTTACCAACTCAACTGTTGGCTTATATAGCCCAACACAGATTGTTCCATCTCCAGTTGTGTTCAGGGAGCAAGACAGATGAGCGCAGGCCAACATTAAGGAGATGCTTTAGTTTTAATATCTGATATCGTTATGTAGGCCTGGCTGGTGTGTGTGTGTGTGTGTGTGTCACTGGTTTGTTCATTGTCTTTACTCAGACCCTCCATGAATGGGAGGGGGGCTTCACCATCAGTTTGACTGACAAACTGTCAAGGTGCCGTGAAGTACCAAGGTCTCTCTGCGCGATTGTTTTGATGATTATTTTCTTTGGCCTGCATAGGTTTTTGTTCGGAATTTTACAGAGCACCCCGATCTTGGCTCCAGTGGTTTACGGGGTTGGTCATAGTTGTTATTTTTGTGAGTAATTTGTAAAGTAATTCATCCACTTTTGAATGGATACTGCACGCCCACAATTAATTCTTTATGTCTGTTTAAAACATGGATATTCAATTCCTCCTGCATGGTATTATTGACAGGCTTATTTTACAACCCTGTTTAAGCGGCCATTATTCATGCCCATTATGCGGCCAAATGTTATATGGTCCACCCTGGTGGAACGGATGCAGATTCACCGAATAGACTGAATGAATGACAGTGAGGAAATGGAAGACACATCCATCAATTGACGTGTTAATTTAATAAACACGGTGAGGCAAAGTTCAGTGAATGTTATGATCGCTCTAATTAATGCATGGAGTCCGCCCCCCTGTCTGTATCTTGTGCACTACACCTCTCACCATGCACCTACAGTTGTGAAAAGAATAAATAAATTAAAATACATACCGCCATCAACTAATCATCATGCAAATAGTCCTGCAAGAAAGCACAGAGGGACTGGTAATCTCTGCCAGTAATTCCCCAATGTGCTTTAAGCTGTCTACTGCGCAATTAAGGAAGAAGACAGAGTGTGTGGTGTGTTTGGGGGGCGCATTAAAACACAAGAATAGTTGACAGTTCTTCATCATCAAATTTATTCTGTCACTTTCCTCCCTTTTACCTTCGTCTGAGGCACGTCGGCTGCTCTCCTCTGAGTGGAATTCCTATCCTACCTCTCTCTGGAATTGCTGTGCCTAGGAAAGGATTTATAACATACAAAAGAACATTCTTATATGGTTTCTGATAATTACCTGACCTGTCGCTCTGCTTTGGGACCTTGTTGTTTCTTGAGGACAGCAAAGATGTCTTGCTCCTCTGCCATAACAGACAATCTGGCCTTTTGAACGAGTCTGTGCGATATTGCTGTTAGCAACAATGTTTGTTAATAGACTTCAGGGGGAAATGTTTCTGAAAGAAAAGTCTCTTCTCTTTCATTTTCTGTTTTTTAAGCTTAGGAAAGGAATCTTGGTAAGCCCTGTTGTTTCATTTGGCCAGTTCACAACCTGTATTTTTAACCTTCTGAGAAGTTTATAGGCATAACTGAGAAAAAAGTTTGCTTTTTACTTAGAAAATTGGTTCATAAAGAATTGACTGGAAAAGTTTGCTCAGCCAAACTAATTGAGTTCTGAGGACTTTTCAATACCAACTTTGTTGATAATCTACCTAGATAAATCTAAGTAACCCAGGTAGGCTTAATGACCTCCTAAAGGGGAGCCTAATACAAAGAGAACTATCCTCTCCTAAATGAAGCTTGGAGGAGGGCCTTGTTTAAATATTCAATCCCCATCTTGATTCATCCCTGGTGAATTCAAAGCACCCTTCCTCCATTCCTCAACCTCCTATCCCAGAACCAATATCAAAGACGGGGACACAATCAAATGGACTGTCTCTTGGTTCATCAGTTTAATATAACGTAAATATTCCCAAACCAGGAAACAAACAAGGAAGTGCCTTATTATCAGCTTGGCCATTACCATAATGACCTTATTTGGCTAAATATTGTCATGATTAAGGGGCCAGGAAAGACTGTTTCCCATGGGGTAATGAGGGGCCAGACTGCTTCTTCAGTCCAAGCCTCTGACAAGTCTTTTATAACAGTTACACTAAATGGAGGAAATGATGATCACGTCAGTCGGCCGATTACTCTCTGTGTACCCTTGATGTCAAAGGGAAACGTAGTGTACCCTCTTTTAATATTTGATTGTTTTTTCAATGTAATTTGGTCCAATTCATCATTTTGTTCCTTTAATTTACTGGCCCCTGTGACATCACTCTGATCTAAAATGTCCTGATTAACTGGACTCTGTGATATTGGGAAATCTTTTGATGTTTCATGTTTGTCTTTGTGTGTGTGTGGGGAGGGGGGCAGGGCATTTTTTGGGCCAATGCGGTGGCCAAAAACTTTTCTCCCTTGCTGTTGCCCTGCTCTCAAACTCTTAAGATGAGCAGATCCAATTATTATTCAAATGCTACATTATTATGATAGTCTGTGTGGCTCACATAACTAAATGTTTGTTTTTCCAAAGGTCCTGATTAGTGTGTGTTTTTGGAGTTGAATAACTTGGATATGTAAAGTTCTAAAAACACAAACTGTGCCAGTTTGACTGGGTATGATAGGATAGATAAAAATAGGCTTACACTGAACGAGACAGCGCTGTAACAGATGGAAAATGCAAAAAGATTAAATGAATCCAGAATGATTTTCTATGGATGAACACATTGGTTTCATTGTGCATTGTCCGTGTATTAATACATTGCTTGTCAAGGGCCACCATGTTCTATAGATAAGTGTTTTGCAGACTGGAGCATCAATCTCGTTAAAAGCACCAGGGATAAAAAAACAAAAAAAATGGTATGTAAAAGGCTATAAAATGTCAGGAAACAATGGTGTTATCTAGCCTAATCAACATGCAGCGGCAGATCGGAACAACATCTGATGATCTGCTGTCTGCATCTGTGTCTCGTTGTCTGAGCTTGTTATTATTTGCAGTGAACAAAAAGAAAAGGCATCAATTACACGTTAAAATCTGAAGGGAGCACATTCATTATTTTCATTATGTGCACCCACCAAATTGCATCAAGCTTATGAAATATTTCACTCTTTCAAAGGCTTGTTAGAGCTTATATTAAATTACTGCTCCAGCTGTAACACGCTGTCAGGTCTCTTTAGCCAGTCATTAGTCAGGATTTATTCCTGGGTGTGGAAAGCGAGGGGGAGCTAGCAAGCAAAGTTACAGTAGAGCTGCAGCAGGCGCCGCAATCGGCCTAATTGTTGTGCGGCTGCTAAAGGTCGGTTAATGAAGCAGGGGCTGATGGAGACTAGGGTGATAGGGAGTGGGGAGATGGAGGGGCCAGATCAAGATGGGAGAATTTCCCAAAGTTTCTCAAGATCAAAGTGGAACCTAGGCAAAGTGTTCGGTGAATTGTCAGCTTCAGATTAAAATTGTCTGGGGTCTGAGAAGAATGGGTAGTGAAAGAGAAAGTGATTAAGAGGGAAAGATGCATATTGTGCAAGTCAGACAGGAAGAGTGAATTTTAAAAAAGAGAGATGGGAAGGTAAGATCAGAGATTTGGTGAAATGGAGATTGTTTGCAGAAGGATTAAATAAATAAATATGGACAAATCGAAAGAGGAAGAAGATTTTGGCTAAGTGCAACCCTTTTTAAAGCCGCCCAAGCAAGTTAGGAAAATCCCAAGAAATTAGTGGCCAACATTCACACAACATTTACACGATATCATTCCATATAGTTTCAAATAATAGCAAATATTGTTTCTAAGTAGAAAACATTTGAATATGATATCTTTCACAAAGATTTTTACAAGATCTACAACCCCATTTCCAAAAAAAGTTGGCACGCTGTGTAAAATGTAAAGAAAAAAGAGATTGCAATCATGTGCAAATTATTAAAACCATATATTCAAAAGTTAATAGTAAAAAGACAACATTTAAAATCTTGAAACTTAGAAATTTTATTGTTTCTTGAAAAATATATGCTCACTTTAAATTTGACGCCAGCAACATGTTTAAAAAAGCTGCAACAGTGGCAATAAAAGACTAAAAGATGTGTAATGCAAATAAATACCTGGTTGAACATCTCCCAACAAATTAGGTTATTTGGCAACAGGTCAGTAACATGATTGAGTATGAATCTTTCTAAAGAAAATATGGTAAGGGGTTCACCACTCTGTGAAAGACTGCACAGGCAAATAGTGCAACAATTTAAGAATAAGATTTCTCAATGTAAAAATTTGAAGACTTTGGGGATCTCATCTATGAAACATGATGTCATTAAAAGATTCAGAGTAGGCAGAGATATCTCTGCACACTAGTGATGACAAAGTGAGGCTTCATGAAGCGATGAGGCTTTCCAGCTTATTGTATTGCACATTACTCAAGGCCTCATGCAATGCCTTGCACACTAGTGACACCAGCAGGCTCTCCCAAAACAATAGTTAATGTGTAAACTTACGTAGTGCAGAAAATTAATTATAAAATGTTTTGCTGAAAATATTATAAAAAACTATTCATTTATTATATTTATTAAGTTTCACTTCCTTACATCTACAGCCATCTACAACCAAAGTGAACAACAAGCTAATCATGTGGTCCTACAGAAACCAAGGCCTCGTTTGTCATCGATGACATAATCCTCTGAAAACTGTGGTAGAGTAGAGATATCCTCTGCAAGGAAAGGGGTATAATGCTTCCTCATGCTTCCTACTAAATATGGTGTCCGTATCTCTTCATTACCTAACTTTACATGGTGTCAAGAGTAAAAATGACTACTGCGTTTATGGCATAAAGACACGGAAGAAGTAATCAGGTTCGTATTTCATGTTTAAAGTTCAACAACAGACAGCCAAGTCAACCGGTTGACAGCAATTCCCTAGCCAACATTGTCGTCTATCAAGCTAGCAGTCACCACACAACAGTTCAAACAGCTCCAGCTAGTTAATGACACTGAGGCTGGCTGAAGACCCACATGGGAGAGACCAGCGCAAATTAACAGTACAAATGAGATGATACCAAGCTTTATATCAAATATTTCCTCCACCTGAATTCAACTTCACACCCAGAGGAATGGCCACAATGGTTCACCCGCTTCCAACAGATTAGACAGGCATCTAAGTACTGTTATTGTATTATATGGGCACAAAGGCCGAGACAATAGTGTACTCCCGAAACCTGACTGCATATGAGCTAATGATTTGAACTGAGAGGCACTTAACAATCACTTTGTATCAAAAAGGAATCAAATTTGAGAGATCCAGGTTCAATAAACGCATACAGGAAAGTGGGGAACTGGACATGAGCTCAGTGAACATTGTGATTACAGGCCAGTGCGAGAAGAACTAATGAGAGACAGGATAGTGGTAGGACTTTGTGACAAAGCCTGTGAGAAATAAATGCAGGTCGCTAAAGCCCTTACCTTAGAAAAGCTTAAACCCAAATTGTATAATAAAGAAACATCGATCCTTAGTGATGAGTGAACAAAGAGGCCATATCAATGTTAGAGGCCATATCAATGACAAAACTGCTTTCCCAACACTGTGGGCATCTCAGACACACAAACACGGCTTGTGAACAAAGCAGGGCTATGCAGAAAACTGACACACAGTGAAAAAACACAAATGAACAAACTATCTATGTCCATGTTGCAGAAACGTCCCCCCCAAAACAAACAAATTTGCTAAGCTAGAGAATTGATCTGTAGAGACTGGCAAAAGGACACTATGCTACAGTTTGCAGATCCCAATCCATAGTATCAGAATTCCAAGAGGAAGGGGAGTCACAAATTGCATTCCTTGATTCCATTGGTACAGCTACAGTCTTGTAGCTACAGTCAATGTGTAACTACTCTCGGTATGATCAACAGGTAACATTAAAAATCAACACAGATGTCAGATTCATCCCTGAGACCTTATCAATAACAGAACAAAGACCCACTGCAGTACATACCAAAAGTCCTTCATGGCCCCGGTTAACCACCACTTAATGTGAAAGTTCAATTCCTGGCCAAATGAATACATAGTGAACGCTCAACTCAACAGGAGCTC
Organism: Esox niger; assembly: GCA_016801105.1. Classification (NCBI taxonomy): domain Eukaryota; kingdom Metazoa; phylum Chordata; class Actinopteri; order Esociformes; family Esocidae; genus Esox; species Esox niger. The sequence goes on along the minus strand of JACXGJ010002337.1, from coordinate 14,544 downwards.
TATATGATTTGTGGCCTTCAAATGGCAGTACTAGGATGTCTGGCTGTCACCGTACTTGGATTGGTCACAAGGACTGAGGGTTAGCTTTACACACTGTGACAGAAATTTGAAATTGTGAAGCAATATAATGATTCAATGTTATTATTTTATATCGCATTGCAAGTTATGAGTTTATATTCATTTCCATGGTGGTTTCATTTAGTGTGCTGTGACCTAGGTCAATGAGTAATTAACAGACCACTGGGTTCTCTGTTAATTTGTTGAAGAGATCAGCTTGTCTAGAGAATGACCTGGCATCTGTTCTTTGTTCAATGTGTGACAACTTTGAGTTGGGGCCATTGCCAGTGAACATGCCCTCCTGACAAAGGTCAAACAGGAACTTAGCCGTATGGCAGAGGAAGATATCGTCACAAAAGTAGAACCCAGATAACACACGTCTTAACGATGTCTGCCCATACATGAGATGTCGGCGAAATGCATTATAGATGTCGGCTGCTTATCGACAAGATGTCAAGTTGACGTCAATTTGTTCCCTTCTGCCGATGTTTGAACGATGCTTCATGCTTCTCCGCCAACATTTTATAGCTCTACTGGAGACGGTTAATAAATCTAACACCAACATTTAATAAATCAACTACTGACATAAAGTGAAAAGACAAGAAAGACTAAGGTATGAACTTTATTTACAGAATGTATCATTTGACAAACAAAAAAAGTAATTTCTGGCAAATATGAGGTTTTACTTAAGAACAAAACCTGTCAGATAAAATATGAAGCGATTGCAATAAGTATACCAGTGATTATGTAGCATTAATTTTAATGTGATGGGGTCACATAAAGAGGAAAAAAAAGTTAGACACCGTAACAGTGTAAAAAAACAATACATTAAATGCAACATGTATCGGTTTTCACTGTGATTTTCTTCAGGAGTAATTAGTTCAAGCCATTGCAACAACATTTTAATTAAATGATGTATTATACTTGAAGCTGTATAACCTTATTAATTAGGATAAATTATTATTACCATCTCTTAAAGGTTAAGCTCTGTATTTTCATATGTGTATGCATTACTTCAGTAGGCAGACAATAGTCTTGATAATGAGGGACAGAGTGGTTCAGAAAATAAAGTGCCAACAAGGTACATGGAAGAAGAGAAAGTAGACCATAGTGGAACAGGATAGAAGAGAGAAGATGTGGAAATAACAAGAGGATGTGAGGAAAGAAAGAGATGGAGGGAAGAGAGAATAGATGAAGGGCGGCTCAACATTCACACCACTGAAAGACACATTTCCAGAGGAAACACTGAAGTATGGGCAGCATCCACATTTCTAATGGGTTGGTTTTGTCCACCAATGCTTAACTTCTAAAAAAACAAGCAAGAGTTGAATGTAATAGAATCCTTCAGTGGCACTGACTGGATGAAAGTCTTCTGCCCCCTCCCACACCAGTTCAGTTGGGTTGCCAAGTCCAGTGTGAAAACCTTCTCGAACACACACCACATGGTTTGCTTAACATTCTGTCCCCGATTGAGGCCAACTCTGAGGTCTGATATGCAAACAAAGCATTAAAACTGCACATTTGTGCTGTTAAGGGTTGTCATACTATTCTCAAAGTGCTACAGGACATATAAAAATACAAAAAAGGGCCATAAATATAATAAAAGCCTTTCATCTGTAGTCTGAAGAGCCCTCAGGTGGTCAGGGAGGGCGTTCCACAGCCTCGGAGCGACAGGTGAAAATGACCTATCATCCATGGTGCAGAGCTTGGTTCTGGGGGTTTAGAGGGGGTTTGTGGTTGCAGATCGGAGGGTACGTGAGGAGTTCCTGTAGGTAAAGGAGGTCATGTACGCAAAGGCACTGATGGGTATGGAGGAAAACCTTATATTAAATTCTGAGTGGGACAGGGAGCCAGTGAAGGGATTTCAGGATGGGGGTGATGTGATCATGCATCTGCCAGTGTTGGACTGAGTTTGGCGATGTTCTTGAGGTTTTTGAATGAGGTCTTACAGAGCTGTCTGATGTGGGTGTCAAGTTTTGAGGGTCCATTTTAACACCCAAGTTGGTGACAGATGTGGAAAGGGAGATATATTGGCCAGAGAAAGTGATATTGGTGATGGTGGAAAGACAGATCTGATGTAATGTGCCAACTAAGATGGCGTCCGTTTTTTAACTGTTTATCTGAGCTTCATCCACACCTCTATCTCCTCCAAGCAGGTGGATAGTGTAGATGTTGGCAGGAAAGCAGAAAAGGAAACTAACATTTTAGTCGATTCAGGTCTTTAAAAGTATTTCCAAGGGACCCTCCAGTTATTTTATTTACAATGTTAAACAACAAGTACCTGTAGAGTATGGTGGGACACGTTGCACACAGGTCTGAACACATGGTATTGGAGCTAGAAGAGACAAGGACAGGACTGAGTAACTTTGAAAGTATAACATGTCTACAGGACTGTTATTTTGTGTTGTACTCATTCAACCTTACTTTCTTCCATTTGGCTTGAAGTTGTAGGCTGGACCTCCACTCCTGGCCTCCAACTCGCTGTTGGTACACAAATATGAAAATAGTGGTCAAGTTGTGTCACGGTACAGGTGCCATGCTCTGGTTTCCAAACAGCCCTGGATCATGGCATATGTATATTCACTGTGTGCACCTGTGTTTTTGTAGTTTAATCACCCTGTCTATTTAAGTTAATTCCTTTCAGATGCTGGTCTGGTCTGGCCTGTGATCTGGTCTGGCCTGGAACTTGGATCTGGATGGCTAGTGACTTAAAGAACAAACATTAAAATAATTATGTTACTTCATATCTGACCCTGTTGCCCCTTCTGTATCACTTGCCATTACAAATGCCTACTACTTTTGTTGATAACAGTGTACAGTTGAAGCGTGGTCAGAAGTACAGGCTGTGGTCATACACAGGAAGGCACCAATACACACTGAGGCACAAGAGGGCTTGGCAGGTCTCCAAATTTCAGGCAGGCAAAAGGTCAAAACACAGTAGTCCTACAGACAGGCAAAAGTACAGATGGGGACTAGACTGGGTATCAGAGTCAAAAGTAGGTCGGGCAGAAGCAGGTCAGTACACAAAAATCCACAACTGTAGAGAAGGGCTTAGTAATGATTCCTCAAACAAACAATCAATACCTCACAATCGAAAGGCTGGGAGAGGATGAACTATATAGTGGAAGAAAACAAAGAAACAGGTCATTGACACAGTTGATCAGTATTCAGGTGATTGTAAGGCGGGAAGAGTGTTGCGTTCAGGTGGTGTGGAAGGTTGAGGTCTAGGAGGTGTGCCGGATCGCGGTGAGGAGTGATATGAACGGAGCACAGACCTTACACATATTTACCACTGAACGTTGAGCAAAGCGAATGTGTATAGATAAAGTTACAGGCAGGCTACACTGCCCTAGTTATATGTAAGTTAAGGCATTCATTCAATTGCTATTTCAGATTACTGTTTCATGTTGGTCAGTATTTCATACTGGATATTTCAAGATAGTATTTCTTCTATTCCTTAAGAAAGTGAGATGTGGGAGTAAGTGGGTGCAAGAGGTGGAGTATAAACACTGTTACAGACCTGACGAAAGTTATTCATTGCTTTGTACTTAACACGGTGGCCGTGTCTCTTCATTACCTAACTTCCCAAAAATGATAGAAACCTCAGCATGAGGTTTTGGTGAAAATTTGCCAAGGTACTTAATGCACGTTTCGGAGCTTAGGTCTCATTCATCCATGATGGTATGGGGGTGCATTAGTGTACATGGCATGGGTGACATGCACATCTGCAAAGGCACCATTAATGCTGAACAATATATACAGGTTTTGGAGCAACATATGCTGCAATACAGATTCTAATAATTTCAGGGGAAGCCTTGCTTATTTCAGCAAGACTGCCAAACCACATTCTGAATGTATTACAGCAGTATGGATTTGTAGTAAGAGTCCAGGTGATAAACTGACATGTCTAAAGTCCAGACCTGCCACCAGTTAAAAAATGTGGGTCACTGAGAAACAAAAAATACAACGAATGAGAACTGTTGAGCAGCTGAAATCCTATATCAAGCGAGAAAGGGAAAACATTTCACTTTCAAAACTACAGCAGCTGGTCTCCGCAGTTCCCAAACTCTTACAGATCATTTTTAAGTGGTGATGCAACATAGTAATAAACATAACTCTGTCCCAACTTTTTGCTGGCATCAAATTCTAAATGGGCATATATTTTTCTCAAAACTGTAAAATTTCTCTGGAACAACATTTTATATTTTGTCTTTTTACTATTTACAATTAAATAAAGGGACTAAACATTTTGCACATCATTGCTTTCTGTTTTTATTTACATTTTACACAGCATCCCTAAATATTTTAGAAACGGGGTTGTACCACAGATGTCTAGTCAACATTGTCATTTGGTTAGAAAATTGCCTAACTAAAGAAGCACCCTTCCTGAAATTGAGCAAAAGTGAATGCAAAAAAACAAACACAAATAATGAGTCATATTTTGGCCTTGAACACAAGTGGGCGACATATGATTAGATTTCTTTCTGCAAAACATAGGTTTCGAAAGTATTTGCACCCCTGCAATCAAAACATAGTTAAGCCTGCCCTGGAGTAAATAACAGTACTGAGCCTTGTCCTGTAAAGTCTGATAAGGTTTTCCATGCAGCACATTTCAAGAACCTTGATAGTCTTAGGTTTGTACTTATGTCTCTTCAATTCATACCACATGTTTTGAATTGGATTTAAGTCCAGAGACTGAGATGGGTATTGTAAAACATTGATTTTGTGGTTCTGCAACCATTTCTGTGTTGACTTTGATGTAGGTTTGTGGTCTTTGTCTTGTTGAAATGTCCATCCACAACCAAATGTCACTCTCCTATCAGAGGCAACCAGGTTTTGCTCTACAATATCCTGGTACATAGTGGAATACATTATGCCATTGACCTTAACAAGACCATTGGTCCCCCTGGACTATTAATAGCAAAATAGTCCTAAACCATCAAATAAAATACCTTGATCCACCACCATATATTACATTTTGACCTTTTTTTTTTGAAAATTGGAAGAACATGGATTTGCTCAGTGAGCCGTGGAACAGATTTGAACCCATGCTTTAGCAGTACATGTCCACTGGCAGCAGTGGTTCAGACCCCTGGACCACCCTAAGCCACAAGTTTCTTTTGATGGAGATTTTAATACTAACACCTGTAACAACAAACATGAGGCCATAGAATGGGTGACTGAAGTCAGAGTTAAAGTCAGTTCCATTTTTATTGTAAAAAAAATTCAGGAAGTTCTTTTTAAATTAAATCTTTAGAATTTTTTTCAATTAGACACATTTTTAAGTTTGGGAATTTAATAAAATTGAATGGACCCCAAACCTGATCAACATTTACTGTAATTGGACAGAACATAATCTATACAATCTATATTAAATGATTGTATAATGTTTTTCCCAGTGGAGGAAGAAGTACTAACAAAAAATACTTACTATGTTCACCAGTTTTGGGAAGTTCACAAGTTAGAGAAAATGACCAGAGAAAAATAGTTTGTAACTCACTAGTGACATTAAGTGAACATTCACACACATCCTTTTTTTCAAGCACATGTACTTTATACTTTTCCCATCTCTGGTTATTCCAAATGAATGTTTGGAAAACAAACTTAAAACATAATTTACTGTAACTTTCTTTAACGTTATTATAATAATGGAAGTAATTCTGAAATAATGTAGCAATTTTCTGGGTTTGTTCTTTTATACTTCATTTTTGTAGTTGTATTATTTATTTAAATTTATTGTATTAATGTTGATCATCCTCTTCTAAATTAACTAATGGTCAAACATCGGTGGTAATTATGGCATGCTTTTCTTTCAAAGGTCCTGGACAACTTTCCATCAGCCAGTGATTTCTCTCCAATTGTGTGATACACAATTTGTATTTTTCCACCATGCTTCATCTCAGGAACTCCCAATGGACTTGTGACAGTCGATATTAAACCTGTCTTCCAAAGCACATCAGGCAGTCTATACCAGCATCCTTTTGCGCCAGAAGGAACACACTCTCCAGACCTCTACCTCAGTTGAGCTCACAGGCACCTAAGCCACATCAAAGAGTTACTAGAGCACAACGAGTCAAGGCAACACAATCCCATTAACCAACATCCCAAACCCAGAGGGCACGGGCCAATTGCTCCGCTCCATATGGGACCCCTGGGCTGTATCAGAATACTAAAGGAGAATGTTAGGTTATCTGGACTTATTGAGCAGTTCATGGTTTTAGCCTGAAAGGTGTTAAAAGCTGCTAAATTAAAGCAGTTGAACATGAAAGAGTGAATCTTTCCACAGTGATTTGAGACTGATAAACAACAACTGTATGTTTGTTCATCATTAATCTATTCAGCAAAAGCCAACTGGGAATAATCTGGGTTAACTGACTTGCTCTGGAACAGTATATTTATTACCTTGCTGTCTCCAGGACTAGAACCAGCAAACTAAGATTTAGTGGTCCAACACTCTTAGCCCATGTGCAACCCTGCCAGCACAGGAAGGTTAAATGTAACATGAACAGTTATCACTCAGGGGTATTAAACAAACATAAAACTAGTGTGTTGTTTCTTCACTCAGGTACCTTCACTCAGTTTCAAAAGCTTTTGCCCATTTTGTTTAAGCACCTTCTCCTTAAGAAATAAAAGCAAAACTTCCCCATTAAACAGGAAGGAGCAGCCTACATCATCTTTTGCAGATGAGAAATGTAAAAACAAACAATACACAAACATAAACACAAAATCACTCTAGACCGCTGTGAACAACTTTCATGTGATTAATTATATTAAGCTTGCATAGATAGAGAACAGCATCTCTCCTCATTTTCCAGCATGAGTCCTTCTCACCACCAATGGCTTAAGCAAAAGAAGAAAGACACAAAAAATCCAGGAACAGCTATTCTCTGACTGGACTAGATTAATCAAATGTACAATGTGAAATAGAGTTCTAAATTGTTTTCTCAAGAAACACGTCAGCTCAGTGTGAATTTAAATCAACTACATAAAAAAGTATGATGTGGACAGGTTGTCATGCCTCGAAGTATTATATCAAGGATATGCAAAAGTATTATTGCCGAGTATTTGAATAACGGATTAGCAGATGAAAATGATGATGATGAGTATTTGAATATATATAAGAGCTGTAACTAGAAAGTTTGCCTGTCTCACTTAACATGACCTATCCTTAACCAATCCCAAACATAACTGGCCACTGACCACTCTTGAACAACCGTCTCTGGGTGGCAAGACTTTGACGTGAGAATGGAGCCTGGATAACGTGGCTATGCTCTGAGAGGCCAGAGTTTGGCAGGGAAACAAAGAGATTAGCCTTGGCCAGCCAGTCACAATGCTTCTCATTTCCTCCCTCAGCATGCACAGGAGTGATTTCATGTTGTGAGAACCTGCCACGGGTCCTTAAAGTTGATGGGGCAGAACTAGCCTGACACTAACAGATTTAAGATCAGGCTAGTGTAGCTCAACTTCAACCAAAACAGTGCTCTCATTCACTGGATGGACTGAATAGCACAGTGCTTGTACATTATTCTAATTTTTGTAGGTCTTGTTTCTGATATGCTATGCAAGAGTTTCGATAGATTCACCTTCCAAATTCAGTAGAAGGGGCATTTAGTTGATTCAGCACTTGGAAACAAATGGCCAAATTCTGAACAAATACAGTTGCAACAAAATCCCTGTCCTTTCCTGCCTTCCTACCTTCATTCATTCCATTTTGATCACTGTTCTCTAGTAATGCATTGTGGTATATGCCAACCTCTGATCCAAAATAAATAAAAATAGAAAAACACACTAGTAAACAGTATGGGTAAACAGAAGGGGTCCATAGAAACACACATTAGTATATCCACTTCTGAGGAATTGATTTATTTTCTGTTTTCAGAGAGAGGAGCCCAAAGCCCAGAGGCAACTCTAGGGCCTCCTCGTTGTGTTTGTGTGTGTACGTGTGTGTGTGTGTGTTTCACTGTGTTTCGTTAGAATACCCCAGACTCACCATCAGTCTCCACCAGTTCAAGTAACTCCACTCAATCTCTCCGCAGCCAATGTGCCAGCTATACAAACGCTTCGCCAGGCCTAATAAGCACATGCTAAGTGTGCTAAGCTGCTTTGTAGCCTTGTTTCTCCTTTTTTCCCCCACTTTTTTCATTCTTCCACCCTTGTGACTTGCTCACTTCAGGCAATGTGTGCTTTCTTGTCAGTTGTTACACACACACATTCACGCAGACGCACATACCACTGCCACCAGAGCGGTACAAATAGATTTCATTCGCAATTGGTCCCAGGGTGTCACAATGGAAAGATACTTGGACCGAAAATGGGAAGGAAAAAGTGGTTTTATGTTAGTAATACTACAGAGTATACTCTTAGGGGTAGGAGTTTAGTATGTTTAAGAGGCCCCCGTAGGCGGAATAGAAACCAGGCTGCAGCAGCCACGACTCCAGTGCAGAGCAGGATAGAGCCACTCATGAAAATTCATTCCCGAGCACCTGGGAGCAGAGGTCAAGCCAAATTTTGTGAAATGTTTCCAAAACATTTTGCAGCAAGAAGTCCATTCAGTGTCACAGGTGTACAGGGAAATGCTCCATTTGGCTTCAGACTCAACCCAAAGGAATCAAACAAAGAAATAAACCCTGTAGGAATTCCTTCCTGTTGTAATATTTGTTTTAAAATAGAGCGGTTTTCATAAGAATTAACGTAGTAGTAGTATTTTCTTTCATGTGTTAGAATTTAAGTTGTTTGCATGTACTGTTTGACCAGTAGAGTGCACAAAACCTAAAAAGTATTTAAAGCTGTTTACCTGCACACTGTTCGCTTGTAGCACACTACATTAAAATATATGCTGTCAAATAATTGAAATTATGAATGACAATTAAACAAATTCTCTTCTGTAGTATTAGAATCTGCTGATATTGCCACATTCTCTTGAAAAAGCATTGCATGATGTAAGACATATTATCCATTATTGTAATATGATAAAATAAATATATATAAAATAAATAAAATATCAGAAAACATTTTTAAGCCTTTTTATAGACTACAATTCATGTGCAATTTAAAGCTATTCATGCTTCTTATATTCTTTCTCTGAACACAATATTGGACATGTTTTATTTCAAGTTAATATTTACAGGCTGGTTTCTTTGGTACTAGCCTTGTGCATTGTTAGTAATGATTTAGTATTCCATGTGACTAGTATTCACTTACTGTTCTATCGAAATCAAACTTCCGCTAAAAATCTATCCCAAATTCAATGCTAAAAACATTCTATAACATATTTTGGTAATTTGACAAGTGCTATTTGTCAATTTGTGACTCACAGATACCCAATCGGCATTCTGATGTTCTGAATGCCGGATGTAAATGATGGGTGTAAATGATAGTTTTGCTACCAAGGTGTCTCCAAATGTATACATTTTCTGTTTATAGTCATTGGACTCATTAGACTCCTTAACTGTGGTATCAGTGGCAAATGTACGTGTTTTTGCCCTATGGATTGTTCTGAGACGCCAAAAGAAGAATGTGTTAACAGTGGATTTTGTTCACTGTGTTAAACATTTTAAAAGAATTGCACATGATAACGAGTTAACTTTGACTGCCCTAATAAGAATAAATACAAATCAACACCATAGCACTCGCCACAAAAGAAAGTGAGGAGTCTTGTAAGAAATTGTTATCATTAACTGATTTGCAAAACTGTTTTCTTTCATAATGATAATGACCCCAAACATTCGGCAAAGACAATGAATTACTTGGAACAGAAATCTGTAGATGGAAAACAGATAGTACTTTCTTGGTCACCACAGAGCCCCAACCTCAACATGAGTAAACCCGTGCGGGTTCATTTTGACTTGGAAAAGAATGAAACAAATACAGCCCAAGTCGAAAGATACACATTTTGGCAATACAGTTACGGAAAGAGGGTATGCTAGAATGTTGGATGAATTTAAAGCAGTACAACGCTGGAAAAAAAATCACAACATTCTACCTTAGCAAATTGTTTGAATTTTGCTGAAGTTCTTCTTACTTTTCATTGTAGTCATGATTATTTTGTTAACATCAATGCTATAGGATGTTTTTGCAAATAAACACTTACTGCTCAATTAAATCTTCATAGATGGCTCTAGACTTTTACACAGTACTCTATATACAGTACATGAGTGTGTGTGCAATTATAGAAATCATTTTGTTTGTGCATTTGTATCATATTTGCATGTGTGTATGTGTTTCTATAGCCAAAAGCATAAGGACAATCCCTTAGAAAGGCATGACTACTGTGGCTAACTTTCCCAGTTTTTCACCATGGTCCCCATTTGACCAGCTGGCAGATTGCACAGTTGAAGAGATGAAAAGTAACACTCTGCACCCCGGCAGAGTGGTACTGATGGAACCTTTTAAGAGCAAAATTGCTCCAGTGAGTGAAAACACAGAGAACACTCCGGCTGATGTCATATTACAGCTGTTAGCTCAATCAGAGCACAAGGCTCCCACAACAACCAAAAAAAGGGGGAGGGACACCGTTCCGTGTAACACCGCATCTGCTCTGTTAGATTTCAAGTAGAGCTGCGACTGGAATGCCATGTTTTCGTGAGTACCCATGTGGTCAGCCGTAGACGAGCCGGGCCTTTACAAGCCCGGCTGCTTCAAAGCGTAGATCTCACTCAGCGCGTGGTTAAGCGGGTGATGACTCGTTGACTCTTTTAGTCAGTCTGTGTTCTCTTGTACCGGCATCCATTTTGGCTGTGCTGTCATGCATCTCAGAAGCAGCACTCCCATGCAGCTGTCTGGAGGTCGCCATGGATGTCTTCCACGGTGTCCCCCTTTAAAGAGTCTGTCATTTGGCTCGGACACCTAAGCATTTTTATTTGATGAGATGCAGATCTACTGTGTGGTTTTCAAAGCCCAGTCCTCTTGTAGGTCTATGTATTCAGCTAACATTTGCTAATGAGTATGTAGTATGATAGACATTGAATTATTTTCGCTAGCATAAACTTGTTTGAAAATTATTTGTGAGAACCAACATTCAAACATTTTGTCCTTGGAAAAAAATCTCTTTTTTTTAAACCTGCATGTGAGAATTTTGTTACAGGGTTTTGTCTTATGTATCCTGTGTATACGAAGTACAAAAACTTAAAATCCAAACCAGATCTGCAAACCCAACTTTTTCACAATCCTTAGTACTGTACACCAGACTAAGATATAGAAAGTGTTTTCCAAATCTTCTGCATTCATATGGATCATATTGTGTTTTTGCTTTAGTTTATGCCAAGGCCGTAGACATGGAGTCAACATTGGGGGGTACCAAATCAAATGGGGGTCTGGGGGTCCCCCAAGTAAAACATTAAAAAATATATTTATATGACTCTTAACCATCAGTAGTGACACAATCTGAATTTACAGTGTTAAAGTTGTTCCTATGTCATAATACTGTTCCAGGACCATCATTGCTACTGACCTGTAGTTGGTTACCACAATCCAAAGACTATTGGATATTCCCCTGCTCCTCACACTTTGCCCTAACCTTAACCTCAGAGACACCTGGGCCTAAACCTAACCTCAGTGGTACCTGTGCCTAAACCTAATCTCAGAGAAACCTGTACATAAACCTAACCTTGGTGGTACCTGTGTCTAAGCCTAAGCTCAGTTGTGCCAACATTAAGTATGATGTCGTCAGAACAACACCAACATGGCAATATCAGATCGGTCATCAATATTTCCTCCTTTTCTCTCTCACCTCCATGTCACCTGCTCTCCCTGCCCTGTTGGCATCCTCATGCTCTCTCCCTCCTTCTCTTTCTTTACTCTGATTGCACCAGAGTGAACATAAATAAATACTATCAGTAAACAAGTTGTATTTCTTGACATGATGTTCAGGAATGGATAACCATTTCTGATTTAAATGGCAATAATTATTATATCAATAAACATTGACTCACCTCTTATATTACTTTATACTTGTATCATCTGACTGGTACTCATTTTTCTCACAGCTCTCAGCTTCTCTTTTCTACGGCTGTCCAAAACTGATGAATGTCACTACCACCCTCCCTCTTGCTCATGATGACACACTGAGAATGAAAGCGGACTAATAGAACTGCTTGCACTTTAATCAAACAAACAATAATGCTATTTTTCATATAGTAAGCAAATACTACTATACAGTATACTGTATGAATATGCAATTAATGAAATCAATTACTGTCTTCATAAATTACACAAGCAGTACAACATAAATGATTGACACTTTACTCAGACGTCACATGAGCTTTCTGACAAATCTAACAAAACTTAAACGTAATACATTGTCCTCAGCGTGAATGTGTGGCTAATTAGCTTTCCAGGTAACTTAGTTATAATAGGTAACATTAGTGACTGTTGATTGATAAGCACTTACAAATCAGGCCTTTCTCACCAATTTTTTTATTTACTTTCCATGCAAATACTGACACTTTATAGCAATTATTTTTAACAGTATGATGTGTTGATGTCTAAACTATAACAATCGACAGGAATATAGATTTCTACTTTTGTAAAACATTTTAAAGTAATGAGACAGTACAGTTTTCGACATTGATTGTACATACCACCAGCACCTACAGCAAGTATTTTCAGGTTAATTTCCAGACAACGATTGCTCAAAGCCAGCCCAAAATACCTGAAAACTTGCCCATCTTTTGTTGGTTCACAACATTGCCTATTTTACAAGTGACCCCCCCACCACATTATTTTGGATGGCGGTGCATGGTTGCCTGTCTTAGCATAGAGTATTATATATTATTTATTTATTTTATATATCAATATATTGGGGGGGATTCTGAGCATATTTGAATATTCAGGGGGATGTGTCCCCCTCAATATATATTGTAATTATAGCCTTGGTTTATGCACAGTCTCTGCTCTTGTCATATAGAAAACGCTAATCTGGTGTTCGGTGCTCATTAGTTATATCAAAGCTGAAAGAATGTCTGCAAGATCATATGATCAGAGTATGGACCATAACAGAATATAATAGCTTGGTATAATGCAACTAGAAACTGTAAGATGAAAACACTTATGTATTCCATCTGAAAATATAAATTGTTCCATGTTGTATTATTCAGCATACTAATGATTTGATCACAATCAGATGAAATCACTGAGAAATTAATTTTGACCAATTTAAGTTGAAGTGTAAGTTGAGTGATATTAGAGCACATGGTGTGATTTACCAACACTAGCATACCTGAGTATTTGGCCTAGTGGCATGTTTTACTGAGTTTTAGCCACATGAGAAAAATAATGCAGTGGTGTTATGACTATTTTAAAACATATTCAAACACATACTCCGACTCTTCAGATCTCTATGTTCAGTGGACTAAACATCCCCAAAACATTTTGCAGGCAGTGATATACTGACTAAGTATGTTTTTTTTGTGCACTGGAGGGCAAACTAACCTCAATTTCAAAACAGGTGTTTTGTATTCCTGCTCTGACTCTTCAGTCTTACTGACTTGTTTGCGGTGGTCCGTGTGGATTAATCAATCCCTTAATGCTTGTATTTGTCTACGTGTGTGATCATCTGGAAAGTCCCATTATCTCTGTGGTACGAACAAACAGTAACTTCCCTTTCCTCTTCACCTCAGCATAATCTCGGCCAGGGCAGGGCAATTTGCTTTAGCATTCTATAAACCTTCCGCCAGAGATGAGCCACCAGGGGCCAACCTGCTAGGTGAAAGGACGACAGAGTTGATGTGGAACAGGTCCAGAACAGTCAACCTTAACCCCGGTCCAGACATAGGGGACATCGAGCGGGGGTTACGGTTGAACAGGCAAACAAAGACAGTCCCAAAGGTCCTCTGTTTGTGCTCTAGTATCTCATAACAGGGACTGCGTAGTGGAGTCTGGGTCTGAAATGTTGTTACTGCTCTGGCAATGATTTATCTTATCAGGCATACAGATCTGACACTGAATAGCATGTCAGCTCAGTGATAAGAAAGAGAAAGATGCAAATTCACTCTCAGTGTTGACACAACAAGAGAACGTGGCCCATTGAGGTGGGTTTCAACACTAAAACTCCTCGACAGTCCCACTAAAGTCTTCCTCCGTTGTTGCAAGCATAAGGAAATAACATGGCGACTGAGCCCGCAAAGCAGACATTATTATTATTTTAACCATGCTCTTTTCATATTATTTCCCATGGCTTGCCTTGAGACTGTACTGAAAGTCGGCAGGAGAGTTAGTGAGGGTGTACAGGAAATAGAATGTGAATGTGTGGATACCCCCCAGTGATCCCGAAGCAGGTACAAAAGCTAGCACATTGGAACTAACTCTTATTAAAGTCAATACATATACATGTTACTGATGCATAATTTATAGCAAATTCTGTAGCATTAGTGCCAACACCGGAGGATAGGTTGGCTTTTCAAAATGTTCTATGTTTGTAATTTTCTTCAAAGAATTTTGTGCAGAGCACAAAAAAGTGCAAAACAATGAAAATGGAAAACTATTTTGTGT
>JACXGJ010002336.1:0-67266 GCA_016801105.1 Esox niger | reverse complement strand
CCCCCCCTCGGTCTGTCTCCCCCCACTCACCTGTCTCCCCCCTCGGTCTTATATATATTCATCATGTTGAAGAGAGCCTCAGGGATTATGGGGGATTAGCTGTGGGCATTAATGGTTATGTAAAATCCAATAGCACCGTAAATTTCTAGGATTAGAGGTGGGTTGGGGCTGGGGGTGCGGTTTAACCAGCTGATGGTAGGGCAACGGAGGAGAGGACCCAGTGTGACTGTGTCGTCCGGATTGTCGGCATCTCTGCGTCTTTGGGTCTGTGAGCTATAGAACGGGGGCAGCCCACCCCTGATGCCGCAGCCACCGCTCTGAGATGATGTTCTGCACCACCTTCCTGTCCGCTCCCTCTGAGGACCTACCCGAGGGTGGAGGAGGGGGAGGAGTGACTCACCCGGGCGGTTGTCTCTCCACCCTCCACTGCTTGGTTCTGCCTCAGGACGAACTGTACGTGCCCCTGTCGGACCCGGCCGCACAACTCTCGCTACGCCACGCGGACCACGCCTGCGGCCTGGTGGGTAAGACGCTGTTGGACGTCAGTATGGCAGCGGATATGGGGTTTAACGGGAGGAGGGGGGAGGGTTCTCCTAGCCCCCGGAATCGCCGCGGTGATCGTAGTCCGTCTATCTGGCCCTCGGTCCAAAAGAACCCCAGTGGGTCACCTGGACAAAGAGGTAGGTAGCTCCGGCAACAGGACCCTGACTCATCAGAATTTCCGTTTGTGTGTCCCACTATGTGAAGATCAATGGAAACAGCTGCAATGTTCCCTTAAGCATTTGCGGGCACTGAGGGCACGCCTGGTCTGTTGAGCGGAAACTTCCGGCTCGCAATTAAAGTGAGCACTGAGGCTTAAGTCATTTATTGTAGTCTATAGTGGGTATTCACCCTATAAGAACGCACTGCAAATAAAACGAATAGAGCAAATTGTTTTTGATTTTTTTATGTACCTTACCATTTTTGCCTGCTGTATCTTTTGTTTGGTGTTCAATGCAGAGTAGACGAATTCTCTCCTATTCTTTGTATTATTATCGTGATGCCTTTTTGTTGCATTGAAAAGCGGCCAGTACAATGATTTTTCAATTGAATTAATCTGGTGCTACTGCGAGGGCTTGCATTTGTCCTGCATGGCAGATGAGCAGCTTAGAGGGAGCAGTGGTCACGGGACCAATAAGCCACAGGTAGTGGCAGAATAACCATTTTGTAGGTCTTCGTTTCTCATTTTCTGTGTTGGTTTATCACCTTAGTCCCACTTGAAGACCACCGAATGGCTGCATTAGAGAAGAGAGAAGGGATGCTTTACACAAGGAGCTCCTATTTGGGGAATGTCATGTGATCACTGCTGTAGACTTTTTTTTTTTTGTGACATTGGCTGAACTCTCAAAGGGTATAAAGCCAGCTCACTGTCTAACCCTGTTCCTTTCTATTCCACTAATTGGAGCAGGACGTGTCAACAATGGAAGGAAACCTCGTTAATGAGATGGCAACAGTAAACGTATTCATTCCCCATAAATTACCCCCCTCTCCTGGCCTGTGTGTAAATCGTGGATCCATTTGACAAATTATACAAAACTGTGACTGTTATGTCTGTTATCCCATGTTTCTTGTTAGCTAGAGTTCTGTTCTTGAGCATGTGTGCCAAATTGAGGTCAACCTATGCTCAGTCTTGACAGTGTTTTAAGTGTGTTTAGTAATTTTATAATATTCTTGGCTAATGTAAATGCATTTATGTGCCAGACCACCCCAAGGTAAACTTGTATATGTTTTTGGTACTCATCTGAAAGAGATTGTGGTTTTTATTTATGTCCATAGATGTGACACAGCTTTTTGTGCATATAGGTAATTTGGTAGTGTTTTGTGGGACCACACTTTTCTTTCTTTAGGTGGAGACTAAATGTGTTCATCCCCTGCCCCCGACTCCAAATGTTCAGGACTGTCATACTGTTCTAACTGTTCTCTCCCTCTTCCCCAGGTCCTGCCTTGCCCATGGCCACAGTGGACATCAAGAACCCAGAGATCAATAATGTGACACGGTTCCACAACAAACCCCAAATGAACAGCATAATGAGCAGCAGCTTCAACAACAAGAAGGAGAAGAAGGTGAAGGGGAAGAAGGGCAAGAAGCTGACCAAAGCTGACATCGGAACGCCCAGCAACTTCCAGTGAGTTCTCATATTTAGTGAGCGGCTGCTCTGTGGGTGGGAACTCCTTTGAGAGTGTGGTCAAAGGAGAATGGCCATCCTTGTTCAACAGCAAGGTCACAAACTCCGTTAACCTCTCTTTACTACTGGTGTACCGAAGGGCATATCTGAACGCACAACATGTCAAACCTTAATGCAGATGGTGACAAAAGGTGGATCCACCAGATACTAGATGGGTGTAGCTACCAGTGGCTGGCTAGTTTGTCAGGACTGATAATTGTTGTACACAGACCTTCCGGACCTTGCATTCGGTAATGGGTGTTCAGTGGTAGTGTAGATTAGCCCAGTAGACATTTTGGGCCATTTGTGACTTTATCGACTAGAAGGAAAAAATCTATTATTTCAAAGACCGAAAGCCTCCGGAGATCGATCGGGTATGAGTGAATGGGGCTGACTTATTTGTGTCAGTGTCCTCGCAGCACCTGTTTCATGAACTCGCATTTTTAAAGAAGTTCCTAGACAAGCTGCATTCCCTAAATCTTTTCTGGAGAAAACATTAATTAATAAGCATTTCTGCTTCATAATTTGTGAAAGTGTTAGGCAAGATTTCTTTTCAGGTTAAGGGATGACTTACAGACATGATTACTATAGGCCTTTTAAAGAGAGTATGGTTGAATTCCCACCCCAGGCTGTTGTCTTGGAATGACGTGGCAGGTCTGGCAGGGCAGATACTGCCGGTGTTTGAGATCTGCTGTCTGCAGTTTATCAGCATTGCTTCTGTCCTGCTATTAAGTTCAATATTTTACCTCATCTCGACAGTTGGGCAATGTTAATATTGCCAGGTCTGGTATTAGCATACACCCATGTGTTGTTTAAGAAATGCAAGGCATTGCAGTAGAGCAGATTGATCTACTGTATGTAGAGTGGCTCTGGCTGCTGAGGGTCACAATCTGTACTGCATGGAGTTGGTGGATCGTTTTTTTTTTTGTCCTTGTGAACTAATGTCCTATCGCTTCGTTGTCCTCCATGTTTGAGTTTTTTTTTTTTTTTATAGGATTCCGAGTTGAAAAAGTCTTATCTTTAAGCTCCTTACTCTGAGTTTGTTCTATCCTCTTAAAATTGAGATGTTGCCCATTCCTGTACTTTTTGGAGACCTCCAAAAGATAAGTAGAACTCTTCAATGCAGGCATTCACAAGAAAATAGTTGGCTCAACTTTGGTTACAAATACTTGTCAGATTGTAGTTTTTGTCCCAAAAAAATTTGACTCTTTCATTGCTTGGGACTCTTTCTCTTCAAGACAAATGCAGAAAGATCGTTAATAATTATAAAATGTCTCTAAGCTGTTGATGCTAGGATGTCAACGATCGTGACCAAGTGTTGAAGTTATTATGGGCTATATGAATTTGTGTATGAAACTATTTCAACAGTTCTTAGACTTGCCCTCGGTTCTCAAGTTGACTTGAGAAAACTTTCTGTTTCAGCACTGACCTGGGATGAATTAGGGTGAAGTGCCTTGCTCAGGGACAGAACTACAAACGTGCCTCTCAAATATAGGGTACTTCTAGTAATCCCGGATAGTTTATAGGCATCAGTTTGTGACTGACCACTCTCTATGTTTTGGTGGTCCCACCCTGGGTTGTTCTCGTATTGAGATGGCTCCTTATGGTACCTCTGCTTTCCTTATCCTTTAATTATGTCTGAGTGTTCAGCAGGTAGCGTATGTGGCCATTCCTAACACATACTATTAACGCTGTCCTTTGTGTATTCGTGGGCTTTTCTGGCAGGTGTTTTAAAGATGTTGTTTGGAGTTAAAGAAAAGAATAATAGCCTTCCGAGGTCCTTCCGAGGCATACTATAGTCTCTGGAAGAGATGTTACCTCAGTCCCTGTGTTTCACCAGACTCCACTCATTACCCATCTGTTTTCTTTCCAGGCATGTCGGCCATGTCGGCTGGGACCCGAACACGGGCTTCGATGTGAGTATGACTGACCAACCTGGTTCTGACTGACTCTTCTATAATCGATCTTCTGGCTTCAATGCACCCATATGGATCAGAGTCCAGTTTCCCAACCCTCTCCTCGCCATCCACCCATATCATAGACGTTCAGAGTTTTCTAACTGTACACAGTCACAGCAGACCCAGTTATTCAGTTAAGGTCATTATTTTGACTAAGTGAATGGAAGGTGCCTGGGGAAGTTTCAAACCAAAATGTGAAATGTTTTGAGAGGAAATCAGAGGTGGGGACCTGGTGAAACGACCTATGTGATTTCTGACCTGTTACTTACCTCTTACGTAATTCAGCGGAGCTGTAGTCATGGATGTCTGGACAGTGGGTTTGTTTCCCCATAAGATGGGCATCATCCCTGAGGGACGGGAGGGGCTGTATTAGGTTTTATCTCTCTAACCGGTCTACTGGCACAGGACTTGTTTATTTCTAATACAGTGTGCGTCAGACATGACTCTCTTTGGAAAACAAAATATTAGATATTAGTACATCTCTTGTCTCTGCCCAGTTCAGTAAGTCACTGCCAGTCCCGGGTTACACAAGGAGATTTCATGAAATAAACCTGTGTTTGCATAATCCACGTTATTTTACAAAAAACGGAATCATAAATTATTATAGAAAGTGCTCCTAACGAATCCAAGGTTTTTTGTATTTAACTTGCTCATTGCCCTGTTTTGCAAAATGTTAATAGTGAAAGCACACAACCTGAATTACATTAAATTAAACCAACATACTGAGCTTCTGTTTGTTTGCAGAGTTGTGATTTAAAGTAGATATGATATAAGCTTGTATAATCTGCTTCTGTGGTTTAATACTAACTAATCCCACTGTCCTGCTCTGTAGGCTGGGTAGTGGCACAGTGCCAACTTGGCACCACTCCCTTTCAGCCACCAGGGGGTGACAGAGGGGATATTTGTAACACTTGTGACAATGTCAATACAATTTGGATGTTAAGAGATGCCAGGCTTAGGATTTTTATGGGTCTTGATAAATGTATGCATCTTTGCCTGGTTAACCTATCTAACCCGGTGTGGTTCTAACACAATGAATGTGGTAAATGTGTTTCTACCTGAGCAAGATTATACACATCTGTTTCAGTGTAGTTTGAACCTAGCAACTCTTAAAATTATAGAAAACGTAGTTTTTTTTGAGTAGAGGGAGATGTCAGGTTTAAAGATGTTTCAAGCCTATTCTAGTGATTAGCTTTAAGGCGCACTAATTCCAGGTTTGCATGCTTTGTGTTTCTCTATTTAACTTTTTTTGATTCTCCTGCTCAGTAATCACTGATACAATCATCCTCTAAACCAGTGTTCCTTCACATTATATCAAAATTCCCCAGGTACTACTATTACACACCTGATATTATTCCCAAATAAGGTTTAAAACATTTAGAATTGACCTAAACTGTTCCTAGACAGATTGTCAGCTAGATGTTTCTTAATTCATCTAGAAAGTATTTCCTAATCAGAACTAATTAGCTGAGAAGATGATAGGTCCATTTGCTCGCGCCATTCTCTTTGAATCGGTTTGGACCAGTGGTTCTAAACCCACCCCTCTGGGATCCACCCGTTGGGCCAGGTATTTAAAGTACTCTTGAGCTAGCACACTGGAAACAACTCGTCAGTGTTTTTTGTGCATGTGACAAAAGTCCTTCAAAAACGGCCCTCTACCCCTCTAGTACCGAAGCGCTCATCATCCTGATGCTGATTGTCAAAATCACAACCGTGGCTTGTCCAATGTGACAATGTGATTTTGGAGCATTGTTCTGTATGATTATCTTTTGACTGGAGTGCACCTTTTTTCAATTATTTTCAATTGTAAGGATTTGCTGTGTAGGAGGGGCGTAGTTTGGGTCTGTTGCAGTAGGGTTCTGACCCAGCAAGGCAATAAATATGTGTCTCTCCTGTCCCAGCTGAATAACCTGGACCCAGAGCTGAAGCACCTGTTTGATATGTGTGGCATCTCCGAAGCGCAGCTGAAGGACAAGGAGACGTCCAAGGTCATCTACGACTTCATCGAGAAGAAGGGAGGGGTGGAGGCCGTCAAGAACGAGCTCCGGAGACAAGGTGTGTAATGTGGAAGTTAAGAATTCAACACGTCAAGTGGATTGTTATAAAACATTTCCAATGCTGCTATTCACATAAAATTCAGAGCAGACCTTGCTGTTAACTCAATAAAGCCATAACATTCCAATACATAAAAAAATTGCAATCAAGGAGAATGGCATTTATTTATATATATTAATTCATAGCTAAGCCTGAGGTTTGTATACAACACTCTTGTTGGAACTAAGCCCTTATATGATGAAAAACCTATGTGTTGTATTAGGTGTTTAGGGGTCTAATCAGTAGAGACCTAAACTGTGTTTAACAGTGTATATGTAGACTGTAGTCTAACTGCAGTCTGTTCTCTCAGGTCCTCCACCTCCAAGGTGGTCTGGTAGGTTGCTCCCTCTCTGCATGTGGCTGCTGTGGAGTTACTCTGTCAACAGGGCTGGTGTTGATCTGTCCGTAGTCTTAACACCGCGCTTCCCAACTCAGTTCATAGACAGACCCGATTGTACACGTTTTGTAGGCACAGGAAGAACGAAGAACTCACTGGATTCAATTGAACTGCTCGTCATATCACCGAGTTGAATTTGGGGCTAGAACAGAAATATGATGCTGTATCGGTACTGAGGCTGAAGTTTGAAACTAGAGGTTGATTTGGCCGGGCCAATTATTAGGGGATAATTTGAATTTTAAGTATCGAAATGCTTATTAGAACTTGTTAGCTCTGGAACACCGACTTAATGTTTTCGGCACAAATGCATGTGGCGTTCGTTGCACTTTTTCTTCAGGTCCAAGCCCTTTGTTCCTGCATGAATTTTGTTTTTTTTAACCAAATTAATACACGTTTAATCATTTATTTGAGACTATATTGATTTTATTTATTAATGAGGTAAATACAATTTAGTTCATTATTGTTGTAATAGTTATTATCGAAATATCTATGGTTGTCAAAATCGTTTGCCTATAATCTGAATCGTATTGGAAAATGATGATCAGTCAACCTCTATTGGGCTTTACACCTCAGACCAACTACCCCTAATGGTTTTCGGTGGACCCGGGTATGTTCATTCTGCCCATCTTATCATTTCAGTTGCAGGACTTGTTTAACTACGGGGTGGAACTGTTTGTTAAATGAATACACCCCCTCGTCAATGGCTGGAGCTTTGCTCCTCACATGCTGGATCTAATAATGTACTGACCTTGGGAAGGTCTGACGAGGAGTGTTTGCGGCACGCTGCAGTGATGTTTGATTTATAACATTAGTTTTGTCAATGGAAATCAGTGATTTGTGTGTCTTTAGCATAGGGGCCCCCTAGCGGCTATAGTCATCGTTACTGCATGGTGTGATGCCACTTGAGCTGTCCTTCCTTTTCTATGAGCTACTCTTAGAACCAAAGAGTAAGGTGTGAAGTGTTTACCAGCCGCATTGAAGATAGAAACCCAATCAAGAGTAATGTTTCCTCTCCTCTCTCCTCCAGCTCCCCCACCCCCTCCCTCCCGAGGTGGCCCGGCAGGTGGTCCTGCCCCCCCTCCTCCTCCCCCCCACACCTCCGGCCCCCCTCCACCACCACCACCTCCGCCCGCCAGGGGCCGGGGCGTGCCTCCACCTCCTCCCCCCACCAGAGCACCCACCTCGGCTCCACCGCCCCCTCCACCCTCCAGACTGGGCACTGGAGCCCCGCCACCACCGCCCCCGACCAGGGGTCCTGTACCCCCTCCTCCCCAGCCCTCGCATGCCACCCTGGCTCCCCAGGCCCCGCCTCCTCCCCCGCCTCCCTCTGCCCCAGCAGGCATGGGTACGGGAGCGCCTCCCCCGCCTCCTCCTCCTCCCCCACCTCCCGGGCCTCCTCCTCCACCCATTCTGCCAGATGCTGGCGGCGGAGGAGGTGCCGGCAAGCCCTCGGCCCTGCTGAGCCAAATCCGGGAAGGGGCCCAGCTGAAGAAGGTTGACCAGAAGGAAAGGCCTGTTTCCACCAACACGGGACGGGACGGCCTCCTGGAACAGATACGACAGGGCAAACAGCTAAAGGCTGTGAGTAAACTTTACGCAACCTAGCACACTACACTCTCAAATGGCCCTGGTCCCGGTGTTAAAACTCAACTCCTAAAACTGTCCCTCTACGCAGTTGTCAAAATTGTTAACGTGTCTTATATAAAGTACTCTAGTCAGCAGTTTAAACAACTGATACCCAATAAAGATCTATGCGGAAATGAAAAATGACGATTTCTTACTAAGATTAAATTGATTGATCAATTTGCACTTTTTTATCTCAAATGACATTTATCGAGACTATCTCAAATATGGAAATATTGGCAAAGAAAATATTGAGAAACAAGTATCAAGAAAACATTTTTCTTTCTTTAAATGTTGGCACAAAAAAACAAAAAAACAGTAGAGAACCAGTGATGTTGAGACCATAGGCACACGTTCCAGAAGCAACATACAGGAGTGTGTTGACAAGTGGTTCCCTGTGTGTGTTCCAGGTTACCGACACCCCAGAGTCAGCAGGACCTCCCACCCCTTCAGCAGGCATCGTAGGTGCTCTGATGGAAGTGATGCAGAAGAGGAGCAAAGCCATCCACTCTTCAGGTAAACACACACCTGCACGCTTGACGAAAAGGTTGCTTTCATATCAATCTTTTCTAATGACTTTGTCTCTCTCCCCCTAGATGATGACGACGACGATGATGAGGAAGAAGACTTTGAGGATGATGATGAATGGGACGACTAATGATGCCCAGCCCCTGTCCCTTGGATGATTACAATGACACTAAATTGTTCCTAAATTGTCTTTCTAAATCATATTTGAATTATTATGTAAATGTTTTATCAATTTGCTGTATATTTTTGTTGCCTTTATGCTTTTTTTATTAATCTGTGCAATACCTCATTTAATCTGTAAAGGTTTGTCATGTTATCTTTCTGTAAAGTTTTTCTTTCTTCTCGTGGGTTACCATGTGCAATTTTACATCAAGTTTTTCTTGATCTGTAGAGTTGAATGTTTTTTTTTGGGGGGGGGGGGGTCAGTGAT
Source organism: Esox niger (assembly GCA_016801105.1). NCBI lineage: Eukaryota > Metazoa > Chordata > Actinopteri > Esociformes > Esocidae > Esox > Esox niger. The sequence continues at coordinate 58,032 of JACXGJ010002336.1, read as the reverse complement.
TAGAGGGAGAGCAAACAAACTGACAATTCCTTCATGTTGTGATTTGCTAAGAATCGAGAAACACTATTTTCATACTGTTACTTCTCTCGTACTTTATTTTTACTTAAAGATCCTAGTTTAGCACTCTCTTATTTTCTTAAGAAATCAGCTCTTTTGGAATATCTAGCCCCACTTGTTGTCAATTGTAAATTTACAGAGTGAGTATTTTTGCACAAATCAAAAAGAGGAGACTCATAAAGCGAATACAGAGCCGTATATCAACATTACTCTTTAAAGGCTACAAGATATCACTTACATTATCTAAAACTCATCCCTATACATGCCTGTCTTTGTTTTCATAGTCACACTGTGAACTACGAACCAAACTACAGTTATAATATAAACATGAAGGTTTCGATATTTTTTTTTTTTTTAAGTAGCATTCTGTCTCCTATAGTTATGTTTCAATCAGGTCAGCAATGATGCAAATTACCAGGACGATTAGCAGTTTTTCAGCTTACTGTGACATGCCTGGTTTTAAGGCTTCTCGTCCAATTAAGACGTCTTACTAATGAACTGTCATTCCAGAATCCGTGAACTACACTAACCCTTGGCTGTTGACACTAACCTACTCCCTGTGAAGAAAAACCAATACCAGTTTGAGTTTCTTTAGTCTCTTGGATTTCATGGTTAGTGACACTTGAGTTACCAGGATATATGGACCTCAAACCTTCAGAAATTAGGTCGGAAGGACAATGGACTATTAAAGTGTACACATAAATAAATGGTAATATTTACAGAGATGCCCTCTACTGTTTTCTGTGGAACTGATGTTACGTATATTACTTTTCTACCATCCAAAGTTGTCTCCTGGGTGAAGCTGCAGACTTTGGCTCCAATTTATAGTGAGTTGAAACCCATGTCAGTCTGTTAGTGTTTTGTGACTTGTCTCATCGTGGATTTGAACTCAGGACCGTTGAAGTCAGTCTGCTACTTTACCCGTGAGACTACTTTGGATGCTCTTTCAAGACCGGTAACCTTTTAAGTTTGTGTGATAAGACTTGACATGTTATGTGGCCACTAGGGGCAGTGCTGTGTACTGTTATTAATAGAGTCAGTCACGACAGGAGGTTAGCGAACTGTCCTAACCACCTTGTCCGCCCAACTGGGTGGTGAGTGAGTCAGGGCCGTGGGTACGATGGTCAGAGTAGCGAGGAAGTCTGCATGTCAATCTACCTTCATGACTGACTCACCTCCTTCACTGTCTTACCAACTGGGTGGTTGGCAACTCAGTCAAGACTGTAGGTAAGATGTGTTATGGCCACTAACCACCTCACCCTGGATTTGAACTCACAGCAAAAGTCTGAGGTTTTCACATCCAGGCAGCAACCTCCACCACAATAGCCTGCCACACCACTTGTCTATTTATATATAACGGTACATAGCACTGCCCCTAGTGGCCACAACATGTCAAAACTTATTACTTGTAAACTCTTAAGGACTACACTGTCAGTTTTAACAGATAATCCGCAATGGCCTCAATTGGAGTGAGTTCAAATCCACGGGGAGGTGGCCAGTTGGCTACTGTCTTACCTATTGTCTTGACTGGGTTGCTGACCACCCAGTTGGTAAGACTGTCAATGTGGCGAGTTGTTGGAGAGTTGGCATGTGGTCAGCAACACCGTTGGGATGAAGAGGTGGTCAAGACCGTAGGAAAGATGTCAGGGTGCTGTGGCAGTTGGCGAGTTCAAGACAGTAGGTTTATACTGTGGTCATAATCCTTCGAGAAAGGAGTTGCACTTTTTTTAATACATGGAGATAAAGATAGAGTGGAAATATTTCTTTACATTGGGGACAGATATTTTTTTTATGGATACCTACAGCCTGTCCAGCCACTCTCCCAAATAAAAAACTCCCTTAATGGAGTGTACCAGATTTACTTACACTATGTAACGTCTACCCCTGAGACCAGATTGGGAGTTTGGGTAGCTAGGCAATGGACATCACAACAAATGCACAACACTTCAACTATGTGCTGTGGATACAAACACGACAATATGCCAACCGCGTCTACAGGTTACTGCACAAACTCCTGTTGCTAGTTCGGAGTACAGGAGTGTGGTTACAGCTGTTAACTTTGTTTCAGTGTGACACATTGTCTCAGTTCCCCGTTCACGTCGCGTTGTCTAAAAACACGTGAAACAGGACTCTCAGACAAGCGCGTGAAGGTCTTAAGGAGGAATCAGTGGAGGGAATTTGATTTGAATTAATGAAAATGCAGTTGTTTGCCAGCCAGTGGGATTAAAGAGGATTCTAATGACATTTCAGTAGTATTTATTTCAGTATTTAGTGTGTATATATATATATATATATATATTCTGAAAATGAAAATAAAGCAAGGTTAACTAAAAATATTTAATCGTTTAAAAAAAAAACGATATTCAATCGTATGAAAAAAAATATGCAAACGTGGAAAAAATAAAACACAGTAAATGGATTTCCGCGTCCATTTTAACATTTCTTCAGCGGGATTTAAGATGGGCATTGAATGATCGGTTTTAGCCTTTCCGTGCTCTGCCATCCCAATGCAATCTGTGGAGCGAAGCAGAGGCGGGGCTTTGATGGGTGCGCGGCACCCGTGACAGCCAATTACAGGGAACCCGAATAGGTTCATCTTACTTTTTGAACCATAAGATTCTTATGGTTGAAAAAAGTATTGCAAGCAGAATAAACTATTATGATTAATACTATTGACATTTAAGTGATAAATATCTATACTTTTTATGATTCCATACGGCTTTGTATGATCGACCTGTGACCGTGGGAGTGTAGCCAGCGTTGCGGGATGGGTAGGTTTCCTGATTTATTGGGATATTTTTAATGACAATGCTCGTTTTTTGTGTGGAGTTTTTGGGTGATTGGTCCTATTTTGTCAATGAATCTGTCAACCCTGTGTATAACGTCGGATTTTGTCAACTTGTCTTTTGTTAAGAATCTGAACAGTGGAAAATTATGTAACAAAACATAAAAATTGAAGGTAGATGGTGGCTCCACTGTAACGGTTCGCTCCCATGGGAGAGAAAGCTAAGCTCCGCCACTTGAGAGAAGTTTCAGCATTGTGTAAGGCTAAATGTGTAAATTTCAACATAATAATAAACTTTTATTCCCAGGTTGCATCGACATCACTGTTGTAATGGTCACGGTGAGAAATATTGATGGAATTTGTACGTGTTCTGGTGACTGAAGTTACACAGGGGCTAATTACCATTTGCTCTAAGGATACTGTGGGGGCTTGGAAACATCTCAGCAAACACACCACCCCAATAACGGCACATTCTTTTTATTAAGAATTTTATGTTAGTGTTCTGGTGACTGAAGTTAGACTGGGGCTAATTACCATTTGCTCTAAGGCTACTGTGTACACCACCCCTATAACTTCATAATAAATTAACATCGATAGTAATTCATGCTTTAAATAAACCATAGTGCACACCATAGACTGTGCGCTGATATACCGACAAACCTTGGGTCTGCCATGTTTTTATCAACTCCTGTCACTCTTTACCTGGGGGGAGATTGTTAATTGAGTACATAGTGCCGCCCTAAGCAGAACACAAACTTTTATCAGTGTCTGTCTGTAACAATGGCAACAATGTTCATGCAACCTGTGGACAGTGTATTATTCTGTTTAAATGTACACATTTCGACTAGCTTATATAATTCTTAAACATTGCTCCGCATATTGAATTTGGAAAGCAGTTCATGGAAAGGCAAATACTAATAATGCAATGCCCATATAAAGCCCCGCCTCCAAGCCAGTATAGGCTAAACATTTGCTTTTAAGAAAAGATGACTCGAACAAAGTAGGGAAGAAATCGTAATCGCAAGAAGAAACTAATGTGAAAAAAATGTGTTTGAACTAAGACATTTTAAGATGTGAAAATTCATTTAAGTTAAGCAAACACCTTTACCACATTTGAATTTATTTTCTCCACACAATTGAAATTAGTTTTTTCATTCAATGAAACATTATTGAAAAATCTTGTTTTATTTATTATTTTTATTCAGTTACGTTTTTCTTTTCATTTGGTCGATACATTTGAGCAAAATTTCGCTCCATATTTGTCTCCCAGTTAATTCTTTACTAAAATAAATGCCCACAGTTTTTTTGAGCGTGACATTGTGTATTGTGGGTAAACTGGTATGGTCGACTACGTTTTTTGTCTCCTATTCAAATAAATCCAGCGTTTGCTTTGAACAGCTGCCGAGTGGATCTGGGAACAGACTATGGATCTACTCCAGTACACACAAATGGTAAGAGAGTCAGTAGTACGGCGCTATATATAATCATGAGCAATGCAATCTACTCATCTGCAAACTGTTTGTAGGAGTGCAGTAATAATCATCTGATGGCAAAAAAATTTAACCAAGAATGCTGTCAGACATCCTGATGGATATAACATTAGTGCTGTTTTGGCCAAACATTTTGGACAGGAGGCTGATGACAGTCAATTTAAGACGCAACCTTTTGGATAGCCACTAAACCTTGGATTGTATCCAGAGTCAGATTACCAAATTAGGCATGCCACGCACGTGATCCAGTACCCCAGAATAGCACATTTCGATAGATCGTTTTGAATTGTGGTTAGTTGGAAGCACTTGAGGGACCTCAAATGTGATAGTCCACCCCTGACAGTGCAATGGTTTAAACCTCAATAAAACAAGATAACACTGCAATGCGTGGTTACTTTTATGTTCAGTTAAAACAACACATATTTTACCTCACACACCAAAATTAAGTATTTACAATTATACAAAAAACTGTTCTCCGTAAACAATTTGTTAGACAATGCAAAAATCTTGACAAGCAAATGCCTTTCTGAAAAAAAATACAACTTAAATTATATGTAAAAGGTGATATTACAGTGCAAATTCCAGTTTCTTCTAAGAGGAAAGTCAAGTTTAATCTGAAAGTTGTTACTGTGTGCGCAGATGTCTCGTCTCCGTAGTCCTTTCTCCGAAGTGTCTTCAGACCAGCATGGTCTCTTCATCAGGGACAAAGACAAACTTCCTTGGTGGTACCACCACCTGGTAATTATAAAGGTATAGTCAGTTTCTCCCTGCAATTAACCATAATAATTGAAAAAACAACACTTGTCCTTGGTTTAAACCACCCTGCTTTGCTCCTCACCCAGTGAATAAAATGACTTTAAGTAGATGATCTAGATGTAACTTTCATTTAATCATATTCCACCTTAGCTCGCTATTGCTTTAACCGACCAACGACCCTGATGGTATCACAAAATAAAATAAAGCAGTTAGTTTGTGCCCTGCTTTATTTATAGTGTATTGTTGTTTCCTTTCTGTTAAGGTCTTTCCCTTTTCCCTTATCATAGCAGCAGCCCAACAGTCTTATTTATAACTCAAGTTAAGTGTCAGGCATTCACAGCCTCTAGACCCTAGCCTCCTGAGGGCAACCATGATTTTCCACAGCAACAACATAGCAAGTAGTTACCACAAGTTAATGAACCCAGAGAAACATTACAAACTACACTGCGGCATCTCTCTGTGTTTCTCTCACTCCCTTTTGTTTTTACTTGTGTCTGTCAATCTTTTTATTACCCTGTTTCTTTGTCTCTTTCAAGTTACCCACCTTGTGCAGTGTTTGGCTGCATTCAATATACCACAGGTTATGACAATGGTAAGGTATCAAGAATTGGTTGTCACTGTGGTTAATTTGAAAGTAACATCAACCCCAAAATCTGACTCAGATAGCAATGGTCAAAATCTACCTCTGCATGCCTTTGTAAAAAGGCACCCTAAGATTCCCAAGGCTATTTGTCTTAGACAGTTTAGAACAGATTCTCTCTCACCAATTTTGTTTGTTTTTGAGCTTTTCTAAGATGAAATAGTGTCTAAATATGTTGGCTCTAGAGAGAAACACTTTCCCAGATGGAGCCATGCTAATTAATTTCCAGTGTGTGCTCTTAGGCTGGTGCTAAAGCATTATAGCATGAAGATTTAACAAGCCCACGATACAGCTGGAATACCCTGCCAACCTTCATATTATTAAGGTTAGTATGTTTTCCTAGCCATTAAACCAGACCAGGAAAATATGTGCTACGGAATGTGTTTTCCTTGACATTTAAGGCATTTAACAGACACTCTTATCCGGAGTGACTTACAGCAAAGTGCATACATGTTCATTCTGGACACTCGTGGAAACGAATCCACACCCACTGTTAGCACCATGCTCTACCAATTAATCTTTCAGTACTTGACCATTTTTAATCATTGAAATATATACAACTATTGGCCTTGCCGCGCAAACAATTACACAAACATTCACTGACCTTTCTAAGGGAATGGATACTGGCATTGCGGATGGAGTCCATGAGCTGGTCGTGTGAGGAGCGCATTGGGGTGGGCGGTCTGCTGTACTCCTGTTCTCGCTTCTCCGCCACCGGCCTTAGAGCGTTTTTCAGCTCCTTAAGGATGCTTTTGGTCTCCTTCTCTTTCAAGCCTTTCTTCCCCCTCTTTCCCTTTCCGCCCTTTCCCTTCCCCCCCTTTGCAACCTCCTCATGGAGCCTTATCACCTCGGCTATCTTCCTGGTTGGTTTCTTCTTCTCCGCCGGGGGGCAGGAGGGCAGGGGGGGGGGGGGGGGGGGGGGGGGTGGGGGCGGCGGCGGTGGACCCGGCGGGGTCTGTCTTTTGGGGAGCTTGGGGGATTGCCATGGAGATACCCGCGGCGAGCCATACGGCGAGGAGCCCGGTGTTGCCTTGATCAGAGCAGTGGTGCGGGGATTAACGACCCCCTCCAGCCCACCTGGCTGGTTCTGTCTCTGCTCCTGCAGGCGTTTCTGCCGCTGTCGGTCCATGTTACGGGTCAGGATGCCAGTCATGCTCATCCTGGGGCCCGGCAGCTGGAACTGGTAACCCAGTTTGATCAGGGTGTAGTTCTCCCTCAACACCTTCACCATCTCCATCTCCACCTAAATGGGGGAGGGGATAGAGATAAAGGGAGGGGAAAGAGAGTGATAAACAGAAGATGGAAACTAAATGTATTTCCTCCCCTCCCGATTATGTCCAATTTTCAATTACTGTCCCTCATCACAGCAACTCCCAGGCAATTGTCCTCTGACCCACAAGCATTTCTGCTTCCGCTAAACCATGCCCGCTAAACCATGAATAACTCACCAGGAACATGTGTGCTTGGAGGCGTGCGAACCTGACATACAACAAGCAGTCGCTAAAGTGCAACGAGTGAAGACAATCCCGTTTGATGTCCTGCCCATCTGCCCCTGGACTTCATAGAGTAAATTTACACCACCCCTTGTGGTACCACCGGGCACTGTCAGTTCACCATGGCCAGAATTTGAACTCACAGCCCTATAGATTATGCTTGACCTTTCTACTGCTGCACTAAAATGTGTGTTAGGGGAGTACTGCAATAGCATACAGACTGACCTGTCCTCCACACATGTGCCTCTGGTTGTGAAAACGCAGCTCAGTCAGAGTGCTGTTGCTAGGAAGCGCCTGGACCATCGCCATAACCCCTTTCCCCGTCACATAATTGGACTCAATGTTCAGGCTGACGATGGAGGTGTTCTCCCGCAGCGTTTTTGCGAGGGCCAGTGCTACGGCGTCGTCAGCCCGTGTGTTGGCCAGGCTTAAGACACGCACGTGCGTGTTGGAGCACAGCGCCTTGGCGAAACGGATCAGGGTATCCTGGGAGATGTCCTCAATGTTGTTGAGGTTAACCTCTGTGAGCTCGGGGTCATTGCTCAGGACTTTCTCAAGGGCGTCGTCGACGACGGTCGGGTTGCCGTCTGCGTTGGGGTCAATCGGGGGCGGAGGCGGGGTTTGTCTAATGGGTCTAAGAAGGCTGGGGGAGGAGACGGTAATCGATGGTGGGGAAAAAACAGAATCCTTCGGGGCTGCCGTTATCGGTTTCTCCTCCTCCTCTTCATCCTGCTCTTCCTCCGTTTCAGTTTCCTCTTCGTCACTCTCATCCTCTTCCTCTTCTTCTTCCTCCTCCTCCTCTTCATGCTGATTATTTTCTTTCTCACTGTCATCTTTCATCTCCTCTGCTTCACTGTTGCTTTCTGTCACGCAGCATTCCTCACTCTTCTCAGCATCGTCATCCTGTTCAGAGAAATTGTACATCTGTCATTAATCACACCCCAACATTGTCATATTTTCTCATACCTGTATCCTATCCAAGTAATACTCTAATATAATGTAAGGCAAGCAGGACACATCCTCCTGCAATTCTAGGCCAATTTCAAATCTCTAAGCCATATGCTGGTTTTATATTTAAATTACTATCTTAGCATAAATTCAGTTTTTGAAATATACAACACCTGTTGTTCTGAACCCGAGCACGTTGAATTTGAAATCACACATAACTAGGTGGTTAAAATACAGGCTGTCAGCTTTAATTGTACTGTATATTCATCCATATAATTTAGGACACCAAACATGTTTGCAATATGGGCACCAGGTTTTCTTTTGGCCAAAAAACATTTGTTTCGTTTCAAGACATTGGTGCCATCCATATGTTTATGAGGGTAATACATTAAATCATTGTGTGTATTATATTATATATCTGGGGCTACCGAGATTTTTACAGTTCCTTTGAAAAGCATTCAGATGCCTTCACCTTCACCACATTTGTTGTGTCTTAGACTTAATATATAATTGACTAAATATGTTTTGACAAAACCACATACAATATCCCATAAGGTCAAAGAAATTGAGAAAACAAAAGGTACATCACCTGGCTAATACAATCCTTAAATTAAAGCATGGTTGAGGGAGCATCACGTTATATGGGGATGCTTCTCAGCAATAGGGGGACGGGTCAGGATTGAAGGAAGGATAAATGGAGAGGTCTGTGAAGAACGACCTAAAGCACACAGCCCAAAAAAAGCTTGAGTGCCTTGAGGACAAGTCTATGAATGTCCTTGAGTGCCCCAGCCAAAGCCTGGACCCTATGATACATCTATAGTTTACAGATGCTCCCCATTCAGTCTGACAGCTTGAAAGAATCTGAGATTAACTGGAAATCCAACGGTGCAAAACTGGTAGAATCATACTCAAGAAGACTCAAAAGCTGTAAGTGCTTCCTTCATGTACATTTGATATTTGAGTTTTTTTTATTTTGACACAAATATAAAAAGGTACTTGTTAAAAACATTGAATAAGTTATACATTAAGTCAATAACACAATCAGATGTGGAGAAAGTGTAGTGGTCTGAATATTCAGACCACTACACGGGACCAAAGGCAAGGGACCTTTGAGTACAATTAGAGTAGCTGTAAAAATTAAGAAACATGACCAAAGTGCGTCTGTTGCTTTGCCATGTCAATACTGCAAGACACATTGACTTTAATTGCATTGTTGATGCAGCCCAAAAACTTGTGTGACACGTCTTTCGGTTGGTCCCTCAGATATTTTGGCAATAACAGTTGTATTAAAAGGTTAGAACCGGAGTTGGCGACGCATTTTTCAGCCAAAATGTTCCTATATTTTAAAACAGTCTGCTCAAAAATGCATCAGTTTAAGTCTAGTCTTGGACAAATAAACCAAACTAAATTGAAAATCTCCATAGTAATATATCTTTAGTCCTGACCTAGACTTAATCTTTGTCCATCCTGAATATTTAAAGAAATGTTCCAAATATCTATTTAAATCTATATGTCTGTTGTCTATTATGTAGGTTTGTCTATTGCTTTCTTTAAGTCATTTAAACACTATTTCTTTATTTTATTATTCCGTTTTTACTATTTTACTTGTGAAACATAATGGAATGAATTTTGATTCAAGAAATGTGCTTTACAAATGCAGATAATGATATTCCATTTATCCACTGCTCCAGTGTAGCAGTTAGTTATCTTAATTAAACAATTCAACATGTCTACTAGTTGAACAGAATCCCTATAGACCTCAAAACACTAAGCTAGCAGAGTTTCGGGCCTGATCACTGACCTGTTTGGGGCTGCTTGCTTCCCCTCTCTCATTCTCCAGTATACGCTTGGTCTCGTTTTCCCAGTACTTCATCAGGGAGTCTCTGCTGAAGGTGCCAGTCGGGGTCTTGTCCGTCTGGTCCCTCTGTCTTAAGCCGATGGGCACGTTGGCGTCAGGGTCTATGTCGGCCAGTTCCTTCTCCAGCTCTGCTAGCTCCTCTGGGCTGAGGGAAGCCAATAGTTCGTCCTCATCCACGTCCTCATACTTACTCAGCTCCCGACGGTAACCAAAACTGTTCATTGCTGAGAAGATTGGCCCCTGGATAAGGCTCCAGGTAGATTAGGCTTTTCTCACCGTACAAGTCTGATTCGCGTAGAATCTTGCTCAGGCTGATGTCCGGTCAGAGTGGGGTTTCTCTGGATGTGTGGGTCCAGGGAGTCCTGCTCTGTTTGATTTCTCTGCGTCAGTTCGAACAGGACAAGTGGAGTGTTTGAAGGGTCGTGTTGGCTGTCTGAATTGATGTGTGTATGTGTGTGCGCACAAGTGTGTGTCCTTTGCTCCTCTGTTCTAATCTTGCCAGCTGCTATGGAGGCCTTAAAAGAGGGATCAGGGGAGCGCAACAAAGCGTCGGACCATGATGCACAGAGCTTTTTTGGGCGGCTCTGCTCTAGAGCCACAAAAAGCATGTGAGCTCAGAAAGCAGAGTGGCCCTGGTCAGGCATGACAAACACATTGTGCACAGCCACAAAAAGCCCAACCAGACCCAAGAGAGACATGAACAGAGTGACAGACAAAAAAAGACATGTGGACAGAAAGAGACACAAAACAATATTTAAATCGAGGCTGACACAATGACAAAAAAACAACAAGGGACACAATGATGAAGAGGCAGCCAGAGACACATGACAACACAAAAATAGAAAGACAGACTCATAACAACATGAAAAGCAAGAGACAGAGATATAGAACAACATAAAAACAGGCACAGATACATAACATGAAAAAGAGAGACAGACAAACACAAAAACTTGAGAACTCAAGACACAGAGAGAACTCGTAACACAAAAACAGAAACGCATAACAATATGAAAACAGACAGACACTGTCATAGGCTGGGCTATCATTTGATGGCTTGCTAAAAGCATTATGACATGTACTTCTGGGCTTTAAGTGGCTCTCAAAAGTATTCACTTTGGACTTTTCCACATTTTACTGTTGAGTTACAACATTAAACAGATCAACATAAATTGTTGAAAACTAAATGGAAGAAGTTGATTGCAAAGTATTCACCCCTTTACTATAACAAACATGAATGAGCTGTGGTACAACCAAATTAGCCAATCTATGGGAGGTCCCACAGTTGGTTAGTACAATTCCTAAGAAAAACAACATCATAAAGACAAAGGATCATTTAAAGCAATTCCGGAACAAGATTTTTCAAAAGCACCAACCAGGGTCAAGGGACAAAGCCGAAAACAAATACTGAATGGTCGTGATCTTGGGCCCTCAGATGGCCCTGCATTAAAAACAGACATGATTCTGTAGTGGAAATCACTTCATTGGCTCAGGAACACTTCCCAAAACCACTGTCTGTGATCACAATATGTTGCTGCATCCACAGACGCATGTTAAAACTCTCCCACACAAAGAAGAAACCATCTATAAACAAGATCTCTGCCTTCTCTGGGCCCAAGCTCATTTAAGATAGACTGAGGCAAAGTGGAAAACTGTATGGGGGTGCATTAGTGCACATGGCATGGGTGACTTGCACATTTGTGAAGGCACCATTAATGCTGAACAATTACATACAGGTTTTGGAGCAAGAGATGCAACCATCCAGACGACATATTTTTCAGAAAGACAATGCAAAACCATATTCTGCACATATTACAAAGTCCAGGTGCTAAACTGCCTGCCTGCAGTCATGACCTGTCACCCACTGAAAACATTTGGCACATTATGAAACTAAAAATATGACAAAGGAGAACCCAACCTTTTGGGCAGCTGAAATCGTATATTTCAGCTGCTTGAGCAAGAATGGGAATACATTTCACTTTCCAAACTACAACAACTGGATTCCCCAGATCTCAAACGCTTACATGGTTTTATAAAATGTACAATAAGATGTCTTAGTTTCAAAATTTCATGTTGTCTTTGTACTCTTTTCAATTAAATATAGGGATAAAGGAATTACAAATCATTGCAAATGGGGTTGTACAACAATATTAAAAAAAATAAGCAATGTAACTAATGTTTGGCACAACATGTAGTATGCTGTTGGCAGCATAGCACTATGGAGATGCTTCTCTGCATCAGATTCTGGAAAACTTGTAAAGAGAGAGGGTAAAATTGATACAGAAATGTGCAAAGAAATCCTGGAAGAACACCCACTGATGTCTCCAAGAGACCTGCTAGTTGGGAGAAGATGAACCTTCCTACAGGACAATGACCGGAAACATACAGCCAAATAGATTGTCTCAGAAAAAAAAAAAAAAGGATGAATTTCCTCGAGTTGCCCAGCCAGTCCAATTGAGAATGTGTGGAATTAATATAATATTGCTGTTGACCAAACGTCACGATTCAAACCGGATGAAAACAAATAAGTTTAATGCTGTTAAAAGTGCCTCCACCAAATGTAGGGGTGAATACCAATGCAAACAATTCTATTCTGATTTCAACTATTTGAAGATTCCATCACTTACGAAAAATTATGGACTTGGTGTTGATCAGTTGCATGTTCGGTTACAGTTTGTAATTAACTTTTCCTTTTTGGAAGCAACCACAAGGAATAACGAGTACTGACATCCAAAACTTGGCTGTGAAACTTTGTTTATTACAAACTTAGTGATTATATATTTATGATTATTTTACAACTTGCGATATGCATGACAAACTGAGAAATGTAAGAACAAGTGGCAACTGACACACATTTGAATATCTTTGGTTTGGGTCTGACAGCTCGAAACTAAGGTACAACATTCTGAACATGAGTAGTCATGGTTTAGTGGTGGATAGGAGGCGAGGAGGAGAGGAGGAGTGGAAGGAAGAAAGAGTTTGAAACACTTGCCCTAGGTGGGTCTTTTCAAAAGCAATTTCAGATATACCTCTTGTAGACTAGTGGTTGCTGGACTCAAGAGAAAATGGCTGCATTGAAATAATGACTTTTTATGTGTCTATCACCACTCAAGACTTTTCTGACACCACTGACCTTTCAGCTGTATAAGCTATTTTAGATACGTTTTTCAAAGTAAGATATTGTTTCTATATAGTAATCATGTGGAAGGAGGTTGGCTTATAACTCTTGAATTTACTTTGATTTAGTAAGATTACTCCTAAAATAATTGGGAATAGAAATACATTAATGAGTCAGTATTTGAAAGACTGTCATGTTATCATTTTAGGCTTGTCAATGAAAAGTGAAGGAGCTTTTCTGTGAGCTGGCACACTAGTCAACTCTTTATCTCTCTCTCTCTGGTACAATGCTGGCATAGAGCTTTTCAACAGACCTTATGTCACCACCCTAATTATCTGAATAAATGAAAAATTGCAGTGAGTTGGAGAACAAAGACGGTCTTAGGTTTATCTACAAAGCTTTGTAAAAGCTATTCACTTCCCGTTCAATTTAATGTGGAATGTTAAAGTTGTTACTGAACATTTATTTCCATAACACATGTCCAAGGCAAATTTATCTTGGCTAGATTAAAGTGGACCATATTCTGGAATGACATCCAGAGAGGTGCTGCTGTGAGGGATGCTCTCTGATAAAAACCAGAAGGAACCCAGTGGGCAAAAAAGTCAGGAGAGGCATTTTCACTTTTTTTACATGGGATTACTGGTAGGTAGCAACACATTTTCCACTAAATGTGCATTGTGTTGACAGGCCAGAATGTTGATGTTAAGACAACAAAGGTCTGGCAACGTTGGAAATCACACTGAATATTAGCTTACAGTAAAGGCACATACTGTAGGTTGGTTGTAGATCAGGAAACCAGGCCCTGTGTGAAGTTGGCCCCCCATCTAATGCAAAACTTCAGCAAAATAGGCCCAATCGTTTGTGCTGGTTTGCGCCGTTAACATTTTCAGTTGTGCTGCCATTATTTTATAGATATTATAGAATATTTTATAGGTCATTCTGAGGTCACTCAGGCCCACCAACATGCTCCAAAATTGTCCCATTTGTTTGTGCTCGGTTTGTGCTTTTAACATTTTCGTTTTTGCTGCTTCGGTATTTTATATTTTAGACATTTGATTATTGGTGATGATGTCACTCAGCCCTCCACCATCTTCTAAATTCACCCAAAATAGTCTTGTTTGTTTGTGCTTTGTGTGGGCTGGTTCGTACCGTTTAAAGTAGTGTCACAAGCCACAACATGCTCCAAATTGACCTAAAAAGGCTCAGTTGTTTATTTGAAAAGCCAAATGCTGGAATATGCTAATCCATTCTGAAAGATTTCAATACACTCCCATGAATCTTTTCAGTTGTTTGAAAACAGTATTTAAAATAAATATTTTATTTTGTAGACTATATAGTTATAATAAATATGCAGTAAAATAACATTACTGAAATATAATTACTTTTTTGTAGTGTAACTGACAATACAAAATACCAGACACTCAAATAAATACATATTTAAACCCAGGTCTCATATGCCCCTAGTTTTTTTAAGATAAGTCAACTGATCTGCTTTGGGATGGTGGCCCAAATCTTAAAATCTATTTTGGGTCTGTTACCTATGACATCTGGCAGATAGCATGTCTGTATGCCAGGGAGAGTTAAGCTGGTGTCAGTGACACCACCGTCTCACAGACCCAGATCAACAAAACAAGCTAATAGAACTATACCGTTTTTTTACATTCATATAAGTGCTGAAAATAAGCAGTAATTGGTTAAAAGTCCAAAGAGTGGACATTTAAGAACTGGGGTGAAATTACATTGAAGAGGAGTCTACATCAGTGACCCGGATAAGCTGCTGCTATTTAACGTAACTCTAGACCTAACTCTTTTGATTAAACTTTATTCATTGTGATTCAGGTCAGGATCAGGGCAGACCAGTGTCCAATGAGTGTTTATGTATAAACTAAAGAGCTCTCAAAGAGATATTTTTAGTCCTGACCTGCTTTTGCCATGGGGAGAGGTTGTAACACCACAGAGTTAACACACATTGTATTCCAAACTATTCAACTATATGTTCAGTGTCTTACTTTCCAAAAATACAAAAGAAACATGGAAGATGCTTATAATCTGGCCCCAACCTTATCTGTAGGCAATTTCTCTCATTAGTAAACAGGTGTTTTGGACCAGCTATTTTTCTCCAGACAAACTCAGAATAGATAATGTATAGTTAAACTAGATAGCACATCTTAGTTTGCATATCATGCTAGTGTATGCTTGTAGTGTTGGTGTAGAGGAAAGACAACTTAGCGAATCACTTGTGTGGGTGGGGTTGGAGAAACATTTCTGGTAGGTAGTGACTGACAACGGAACTAGATGTCCACATTTTCCCCATATTAATATCTAACGCACTTGGTTTAGCAAACCAAGCTCTCCAGTGATTACACACTGCTTCCACTAGGGAGTAGGAAAGAGCCATTACAGCTTTTAAATTATGTACTGATATTCTGGCGAAAGGCCTATTTGAAATGCTTGAACTAATATTAAATTATCAAATGAGAGCAACTACTTGGCCGCGAGTCAACTTTGAACTGGCTGGGACCTCACCGAGTAGTGTTGACTTAGTATCCCCTGAGGTATACTCATATACACTGCACTTGAAAATAAAGGGAACAGGTTATCACAGTCAGTGATGGTCTGGGGAGGCCTATCTTGGAGGGTCACACAGACCTCCACATGCTAGCCAACGGTACCCTGACTGCTGTTAGGTACCGGGATGAAATCCTTAGATCCATTGTCAGAACTTACACTGGTGCAGTGGACCGTGGATTCCTCCTGGTGCAGGATAATGCATGGCTTGATGTGGCCAGAGTGTGTAGGCAGTTCCTGGATGACAAAGGCATTAATGCCATTGGCTGGCCTTCGCGTTCCGTAGATTTGAATCCAATCGAGAACCTTTGGGACGTGTTGTATCAGTGCATCAGACACCACCAAGTAGCACCACAGACCAGGAGCTCATTGATGCCCTGATCCAGGTCTGGGAGGAGATCCCCCAGGACACCCTCTGCTGTCTCATCAGAAGCATGCCCAGAAGTTGTCTGGAGGGCATAGAGGCACTCGGGGGCCAAACACACTTCTGACTCACATTATGAGTTGCCGTTATGAAAGTAATGTAAGCTGGAACAGATTTAATTTGTTTACATTGATTTTTGATGTGAGTTTGAATCCAGCCCACAATCACTTGTAGACTTTGGTTTCCATTGACCATTTTTACATAATTTTGTTCTCAACTAATTACACAATGTATAGTTAAGATTTGGATCTTTAACATATTGCCTTAATTGCGATGCAACGTGTGATTTAAGTATTCCCTTCAATTTTATGTGCAGTGTACATAAGCAAACATGATAGGATACCTAGTGGTCATTGGTTGTATCATTTTGACTTGTCAGCCTTTAACTATCATAAATGTTTTTGTCCCCCCCACCCAAAAAAAACATAATGATTGGGTAAGTGCTCTTTCTACCAAACAAAAACATAATCAATGTACTACAGCTGAACCCGAAACTAGGAAGTGCAGAAGACAGCCCTCCAAGGAGCATACGGCATTTCATGTGCTTGCATATTTTTTCTATAATATGAAAATGAAAAAGGATGCACCATGTTCTGGTTTTTTAAGTGTTTTATTTAATGTTCATAATGCTGTTCACATACATTGTTTTGAATATATATGGTGTGACATATAAAGTTGGAGAATAACATGTAATTTTCCAAAGGATAACATAAATAAAAATGGAAAATCTGGTAAGTGATCACAGCATGTGCCCAAAAGTAGATTTGTGGATATACAATGAACTCCAAGGTATTTGGCGACATTTCTTTCTTGTGCATTCGAGAATTTAAAATAATCACATAATCTTTTGCAGTTTGTTGCAATTAACTGCAATTTTAGAATTTGTTCAGATAATACATTTTCTTTTTAAAAAGCAGTGTATTATTTTTAAGACACTGTTTTATTGTAAAACTTCTGACAGTGCTAGACTTGATATTCAAAAAAGTGTAGGAGTCTTCTCTCAAATTGGCACAGACCTGGGAGTCAGGGGCCACGGCCCATAAATGGACACAACTGGCAGCATCTGTTGTAAATGCCAGTACATTTTAAATTTGCCCGTCTATGATTCCATAGTTCTTCAATCTCCTACTATTGTGCTTTTGATCAAGGCACCAAGTGCAATACCTGCGATGTTAGGCTGTAGTATAAAACATGAGTCCTTTAATGTGGAGGCATTTGAAACAACACTGAATCACACCAACGTTTTCAAACAGGCTTACATTTGGTAGGGGAGGGGGTGGGATAAGGTAGGCCACCACCAAATACGTGTCTTCATTAAATGATTCCGGAATAAATGAATGAAGTAGGGAAATCAGAAGCAAGGGCATAAGGTGGACACAGTGGAAACATTAATCAGGACATATCTTCCATTAGAATATGTTTGGGTGGCAACGCGACTGGAAGAGACATGAATGCATAGGATAGCAAAAACATGAAGTAATGGTTACTTACCATACTCCAAGCATGGTGTTTGCAATACATCTAGGGACCAATCGGAGAAGAATATCAGAGGGCTGTCGCCACTGGGTTTTAGGACCGCTGGGGATATTGCAACCTGGTTTCAGGCGAATTGATAAAATATATTACGTTAGGTTAAGTAACCTCCTACTCCACAGCCAGATGCTATACCCACTGCTCCAAACAGGAACTTGTTGTTAGAAGAGGTGGGGAGTGGTGTTACAACATCAATATGTTACAAATTATTTTCTTTCTAACATTAACCCCAGTGCTATGATACCTAACTTTACCCAAATCCTAACCTGAATCCCAGTGCTATGATACCTAATCTTAACCCAAAACATAACCTCAGTGCTTTTTCGTTTTTCTTAGTTATTTTTCTTACTTTAGACTATACTACCTTAGTATTCCTTGTGTCCGTTTATTTTAGTCATTAAAGAAGTCATATATAACAGCTTTACCATATATTTTAGAGTTTTTGTGCCTGTGCCCGTGCATATCAGATTAGTCTTTCTGTTACTGAACCTAAACTTAACCCCAGTACTGTGATATTTAACCTTAACCCAAACCCTAACCTGAACCCCAGTGTTATCATATCGAATATTAACCTAACTCTAATGTTAAAATGCATTTATTACATATTGTAGTGACATTGGTAAGACCACTACTTGTTCCCTGCTATCCATATAACCTGTGTGGAGCAATGGGTAAGGTGCCTGCCTTCAGATCCAAACGTTGCTGGTTTGAAACACGTCTTGTTTGTGTTGTGCAAATTCGTAATGAAAGATACATTTGTGTACCATTCATCAAATGATGCGTTTGTATCATGTTACACATTTTAATAGCGTTCGTAACATATTATATATGTGTAATAGCGTTCGTAAAATATTTTAGGTTCTCATTCGTAATGTATTATACATTTTGGTAGCGCACTGTAATGTAACCTAACGTAACATATCATATGAAATCAGGTGACATGTATTGACGTACATTTGTCTACGTAGTCCCCTGAGACCACGTTGCATGTTCCAGCTGACTTCGCCCAGTGTATCCTATGTACTCACTGATATGTGTAAAAACACGCTAGTAGGCAATATTCACAGACGAGTAGGGTGTAAACACAATTTACAACGTAAATGCATAGACTCTGGTTTTTATAGTGTAAATTAGGTACCCTGCCTAGGAAGTGATTTGGACAAGTCAGGCCCCTGTAAAGTTACTACGCTGTTGTAAAACAAACAACAGCTACCAAAATTAACAGCAACAAAAACTTCACCGGTGTTTAAGCACTTAAAATAGGGGTCGCCTATTCAACTCGTGTACTATGGTTTGGAGTCAAGGTACGCACGTCAATGAACGGTCACACGACGCATTGTAATCCGTTTAACTGATGCAGATAAATCTGAATAGATGAGTGACATAATGAAAGCCAACTATAATCCACTGTTTGGGACATTAATGAATAAGAAAGAATTTTGTGAACTTGGTAATGGAAAACAACCTGGTGGACTCTGTTATAGTGCATGACCAAAAAATAACCTACTTTCAGTGGTGATGAAACAAAAAAAAACTGTCCAACAGATCAAGAACCCTCTGGAAGGTAGACCTAAATATGTAAAATACTACCACAAGCAGAAGAGAACAAAAACAGCACTTTAGAAGTTACAAAATGCAAACCATTAGTAACCCTCAAGAACACCATTTCCAGGTTACAGTTTGCTAAAACGTACCTTTGATACTTTAACCCAAAAAGGTAAATAAACATGTTTGTGGTTTGCACCTATGCTAATTATTCGTCTGTATCATGTACTCCATTTCCTCATATTATTTAACTTATTGATCTCCTGTTTAATCCCCACGCTGCAATCTATTGTATGTGTAACAGTGTCTTGTAATTGTTACCGTAGTCATAGTCATTGTAAACAAGACTTGGTTATAAATCCGCTTACCTGGTTATATGAAGCTGAAGGGAACCATTTTTATTAACTGATCAAATTCTAGAACTATGGGCTTGGTCATGTATGGTTGCACCTGGAACTGGCTTACTTGTTTTCATTGATGATATAACTGCTGATGGCATCAACATCTTGTTTTCTCTGACACAACCAAATGCCTCCAAACTCAATAGATTGCACTTCAGCATGAAGCAGGACTGTGACCTCAAACACACAGTGTTATAGCTAAGAAGGTGTTTTTCTGGGCTTAAAAGTGGAACGCTCGAGTGGCTAAGTCAAAGACCCGATCTGAATCCATTTCAGCATACCTTTAACAAGCTCAATTGAAGAAAAGACTGGTCAAAAAGGCCCCAGAACAAACAGGAACTGAATCTTGTTGCAATACTGGCCTGGCAGAGCATCCCCTGGGAAGATGTCAATGAATCACAGACCTCAGGCTAGGAAATGTTTACATAATGTTAATTAAGTCTTTGTACCCAAAAAAGCAAGCATTATGTATAATCATTGCATCATTTCTAAATTGTTAACCCGATACAAAGTAAAACCCACTCAAAAAGCTAACAGTTCCCACTTTAACCACGTAGTCATTTTCAAATCCAAAGTGCTGGAGTATTGTCAAAATTAAAATGTGTTACTGTCCAAATACTTTTGGAGTTTACTGTATCGAATGGCTTTTCTAAGTTCATGTACTGTTTGTTTTTGAGAAGAGACTTTACTTTATCAAAGAAATACATGGTTATTTTACTGCTATGTCACAAGGAAC
Organism: Esox niger; assembly: GCA_016801105.1. Classification (NCBI taxonomy): domain Eukaryota; kingdom Metazoa; phylum Chordata; class Actinopteri; order Esociformes; family Esocidae; genus Esox; species Esox niger. The sequence goes on along the minus strand of JACXGJ010002336.1, from coordinate 37,683 downwards.
AAATTCATTGTTTTAAAAATGGGAAGTACAAATAATAATTAATTCTCATCAAAATTATATAAATTTCTTTCCATTTTATACGTAAAAATGATCATGTCACACCTAATGATAAATTCAAGGACAAAATTTATAAAACAGTTAATTAAACATGGCAAACATTTGAATTTATAACCCACAACATACATTCTTTTTTTATATTAGTATCATTCCACAATATCTTGTTTGTCAGAAATCTTTGCATGCTTAAACCTCAACCACACATGCATTGTCTTATACTGTTATTGAGACAATTCAGAGCAAAAATCTATGTGGAAATAATTTGAAAAATTTCAAACATTACAATTGCTAAAATTGGTTTGAGCATATCTACTGTATGTTAGCTAATGCATTAATTGCAAGGAACAGCCAAATGTTAATCGACTAAAGCGAATGCACTGAACAATAGAAAAGAAATACACGCCGGAGAATAATGCATTTCCCGCCCAACAATCAGGATTGAGCTCACAGGCATCCGACCTACCACAGGGAGTCGCCAGAGCAACAACCCCCAGGCACAGTTTGTATGCCGCAACCAGGATTCCAACACCTGGCTGCAAAGATGCAGCAACAGTGTGAAGCAAGGACTTATTCAATATTATTTTTGCTGCACCACTCGGGCCCAATTTTCAACATAACATATTTAATGGGTAACAGATATAGCGGCGAAATCGCCATACTCATCGTACTCCTTGTAAGTGAGGTAGTGTTTGATGGTTGGGGGGAGCGGTACTGCTGCCATGAACTCAGGGTTGTTCAGTTTCTTTGGGGTGATTTTATTCCGGATGACCAAACGACACTGGTGCTGCAGAGACCGTGGATTTGCTAGAGATGTGCAAATTTATGGAAGGATTACACACACAGAAGACTTTGATTTTTTCTTCATGATATTAACTAGTCAAACCATAAGATCTGAAAGTCAAGAGTAATCCAAAACTATTTTCATAACTTTGTAATTATATTTCCACCATGAAGGTGTGATTTTGGACAATGTCCAAATAACTACATTTATGATACAATAATTTTGAGGAAGTCCTCTCTGAAAACAAAAAACACCTGAAATGCCAGCTTCTTTGTGTAGAATAATACTTTTGGGCAGTTGCATGTCTGATTTTAGTACAATAAAACAGTTCAAACTGCTCTAGATCCCTTCCAATCTGCTTATCACATCAGTGTATTTAATCTTCCAGTTGGTTTCCTAAAGCCCAAACTATCAGGTCTTTTTATCTACTCAGTGGTATTCAACATTATAGGAGGGAGTGGACTGCGTGGTCTCACCCAAAATGTCAGAGACTTCAGCCCACTGTTGTTGTTTCTTCAGCAGCTGTTGAAGGTAAGGGCAGATACAAGGGTTTCTGACGTAGTCCAGAAGCGTTCGTACCACGCTCCCCGCCACGTTCACCACAGACAACAGGGTGATCATTTCACAGAACTGGACCAGACAGAGAGAACAGCACAAGGATGTATCAGAAAGACAAGCAATAGATCTGGGTATATCCAAAACATATATATTATCTAGGTTCTACATCAATGGGCCTAAGCTGGCAATTGCTGGTCTCAGAGCACCGCAGAGTGTGTGTGCAGGCTATTGTTCCAGACCAGAAAATAAATCTGAAAATGGCATATTATCTCTATTCTAAATCCACAAATCGCTTAGGTATAAGGGAACTGAACTGCAGCATGCCAGACATAGACCTAAAGGACTTACCGATGTACAGCATTTCTGGCTATAACGTATTTCCTTGCTATGTTGGTCCATATGCTTGCCATGGGAGCACAGGAAGCACTTCTCTGCGTCGTAGCCGCTGTTGAGAAGCAGGCGCAGCATCCTGGGATCTCTTAAACAGTACTGTAGCGCGGTGGGAAACGACGTGTCGCTGATCATTGTGAAGTAGCAGTTGACCTCTGCACCCCAGGACACCAGGAGACGCACCATCTCGTACCTGAGGCAGTGCAGAAAACAGTTCGACGTGGTGATGTCATGGAAGAGACCCGGGGAGAAGACACAAAGCCAGCCAATCACTGAAATCTGTCCCATTTGATCTATGCCGTCTGGCTCGATTTATTCCATCTTCAGCTCACTGGGAAAGCACATCGTCATACCTCCCAGCGCGCACAGCCACTAGGAGGCAGGGCAGCGGATCCAGTTCTGTTTTTGCGCCGGCAGCCAGCAGAGCCTTGGTGCAGGATACATCATTGTTAGACACAGCGAAGTAGAGCGGACTCCTCCTTAGATCCCCATAACTCTCTGGAAACAGTAACAAACAACACAGTCAATTAAGCCATGCCTCTTAGCTAAGTGTTCCATCATATTGCAAACTGTCCAACACAGTGAGAAAAATCGTTTCAGTTAAGCCCAGGCATCTTTTTGACAGCTTTTCAACCCCTCGTTCACTGTCTCTACCTGACATGTGGGTTGCAAGCTGAGCGTTGACGTCAAAACCCATCTCTATGAGCAGCTCTAGACAGTCCACACGGCCCCCGTCCGCTGCCGTGTGGACAGGGCTATGACCAGCCAGAGTGATGGCTCTGTCAGTGGTGATGGGGATCAAAGTCTTCAGAGCACTGGGGTAGGCACACAACAAAACAGATCAGATTTGGAATCATGCAATCGCTATTGATGCCGTTGTAGATCAAACTGCTGGTCTATAAACTGAACGACTGCTCTTAGGCCTTGGGGGAGAGAATTCCTCAAGGACCACACTTCCTCAAAACAGAATTATCACGACAAAAAAATTTCAAGAAATAGCCAAAAGACAGATAACAGTAAACTTTATAAAATTCATATTGAGAATGCTGTCTTATAAATATGTAACTGTTATTTACTCTGTCAAGTCTTGTTTTATGTAGACCCCAGAAAAAACACTGCTGCATGTGCAAAAGCTAATCGGAATCCAAATAAACTAAACAGTTAAGAGAATGGAGCCTCTTACAGGAAGTGTCCCTCGTATGCAGCTCTGTGTATGGGCAGCTCGCAAGCCAAACTGGCTATGTTTGGGTTGGCTCCAGCCTGCAGGAGGAGGTCAATGCAGTCCAGGTCCCCTGAGCCAGCAGCGTCATAGAGAACAGTGTCTCCGTTATAGGCTTGTGCATGGACATCGCCACCTGGTGGGGATTAAGAGGAACACTTTGAGTCCTATAGGTGATGTTCAACCAGAAGATGTACATTTACCCGATAATTACAGTGAATTATTTCATGTGTTATATAAATAGATTACAGTGAATTATTTCATGTGTTATATAAATAGCTATTATTATTTTGATACATGGATGCCGATATGGATTGTATTGCAACTCTTGTGATTGTCATGAGTCAATTGAAATGTCAAAATGTTAGTTAATTGCGATTTAATGATTTCTCACCTTCTTACCTCTACTTCATAGGGAAAAGTGAGCCATGTCAAATATGTTTTATTGGTTCCCCATTTAAAAAGATGGAGAACAAGTTATGAGTCTTTTTGCAAATAAAGCCTACTAGTGAAAACAATGACAGTATTATCTTACCAATTTGTTGTATTGCCAGAGTATATTAATATTTTTTTATTCTGTAGGTTTATTTAACTTTGATTGTGACAAACACAGATTGTTACTGTTAAAGAAATTTCTGTTGGCTCGTACCATTCTGTATGAGTATGTCCAGAACCTCAGCATGTCCATTCTCTGCTGCAAGTCCCAGTGGAGAGACATTGTGGCCATCTCGAGCATTCACCATGGCCCCATTTCTCAGCAGCAACCTAATGATGTCACTGCAGCCCACCTGACAAGGCAGGAAAGAGAACACTCCAGTATATACGGAAGTTTAAATTAGCGCTGCATCTTTATCATTAAAAAGCTATTAGAGTAGCCATGACATTGTTACAGTGAATAAGTGCAAATATAGAACATGTGCCTAGGTTCCGGCATTCCTTGAACATAGACAGTGAATGTTGGACTGTCTGTCCATCTGTCCAGCAGGGTTGAGCTAGCACATGAGCTATGTCACAGGGTTACTACAGCGATCAGTCATAACATTATGACAACCTGCCTAATAATGTATAGTTCCCCCTTTTGCTGCCAAAACAGTCCTTGAGGCACGGACTCCACTAGACCTCTCAAGGTGTGCTGTGGTATCTGGGAACAAGACATTAGCAGCAGGTCCTTTAAGGCCAGTAAGTTGCAACATGTGCCCTCCATGGATCGGACCTGTTTGTCCAGCACATCCCACAGATGCTCAACTGGATGGAGACTCATTACTGTGTTCCTCAAACCATTCCTGAACCATTTTGCTTTGTGGCAGGGCGCATTATCCTGCTGAAAGAGGCCAATGCCATCAGGGAATACTGTTGCCATGAAAGGTTGCACATGGTCTGCAACAATGCTTAGGTAGTTGGTGTGAGTCACAGTAACATCCACATGAATGGCAGGACCCAAGGTTTCCTAGCAGAACATGGCCCAATACATCACACATCTTGCCTTCTTTGCATCCTGGTGCCATGTGTTCTCCAGGTAAGTGCCGCACGGCCATCCATGTGATGTAAAAGGAAACCTAATTCATCAAACCAGGCCATTTCTTCCATTGCTCTGTGGTCCAGTTCTGATGCCCATTGTAGGTGCTTTTGGAACCCTGACTGGTCTGCGGCTACATGGCTCCATACACTACAAACTGCGATACACTGTGTGTTCGCACTTCTTTCTGTCAATACCAGAATTAACCTTTTCAGCAATTTGAGCTATAGTAGTTCGTATATTGGATTGGACCACATGGGCCAGCTTCCGCTCCCCATGTGCATCAATGAGCCTGGGCTGCCCAGGACCATGTCGCCGGTTCCCCGGTTTTCCTTTCACAATGACCTTGTGCTTAGGGTCATTGTCATGCTGGAAAGTCCAAGAGTGTCCCACGTGCAGCTTTTATGCAGAATGCAGAATACAAATTGTCTGCCAGTATTTTCTGATAACATGCTGCATTCATCTTGCCATACATTTTCACCAGATTACCTGTGCTCACACCCCCTTAATACATCAGTGAGACACCATTATGCTTCACAGTGAGGTGGTATTCTGTTCATTATAGGCCTTGTTCACCCCTCTCCAAACATAGAGCTTATGGTTGTGTTGTCATCACTCCAAATTACAATGTACTAGAGGCTGTGAGGCGTGTCAAGATGTTGTCGGACAAATTGAAACCAGGCTTTTTGTGGCATTGGCACAGTAAAGGCGTCTCAGGTAACTCGACTATGCAGCTCATTTTTGTTCAAATATCGTTGTATTGTGCTCCTTGAAACAACCACACTGTTTATTTCCAGAGCAGCCTCTATTTCTCCTGTGGTTACCTGTGGGTTTTTCTTTGTAACCCGAACAATTCTTCTGGAAGTTTGGCCTAATTATTTCTGGGTCTACCTGACCTTGGCTTGGTATCAAGAGATCCCTGAATTTTCATGTTCTTAATAACTGACTGAGAAGTTCTGATTGGCATTTGCAAGTCTTTGGATATCAATTTATCTATTTTTCCATCTTTAGAAAGTTCCATTAACTTGTTACACAGGTTTTTTGACAGTTCTTTTCTGCTCCCCATGGGTATTTCGCCTTCTCAGTGCAGCCACGTGAGAGCTAGTGAACTCATTTACTATTTATACACAGACACTAATTGAAATTTAAAAAGCCAGAGGATGTGGAAAATTAACTTTTAATTGCCATTTCACCTGTGTGTGTATTCTTGTGTGACTGCAACAAGGCCAAACATTCAAGGGTATGTAAACTTTTGATCAGGGCCATTTAGGTGATTTTCTGTTATCATTATGATTTAAAAAGGAACCAATCAACTATGTGATAATAAACGGCTTCATATGACAGTTGTATTGCATGATCAATCATATTTTCAAAATCAATGCCAAAATGTCACAATATCTGCCAGGATATGCAAACCTATGAGCACAACTGTAATGTCCAACCTGTGCTGAACCAATCACATGGTTAACAGTGACCAATTACAATGCAGCAGTGAATTCAGTGCATGGTTACCTACACGGAAGTATAATACCTTGACATATCTGTTGAAAACATACATTTTTAATATGTGCCTGTATATTTTTTAAACACACACACACACACACACACACACACACTGTGCATTACTAATGTATGGCCATGTATGCCATACACATATTTATATATTATATTTTGTCCGTTTTCAAATATGCTTTAATATATCTTAAATACATATAAATATATTTTCATAAATGACCAAATAATATTTGGCAATATACATTTAGCATTGACATCTAACTGATATATTATCCTGTCATGGGTTTATTATGTTATCTAGTCGTTTCTTGAAGTACTTTTAAAGAGAGGACTAGCATTCATGATACTGTGTTAAAGTCTATGTTTATTGTTTTCATAATGAGTCTCCTTTTCTCTAGAAAATAAGGATGATTAATTCCATGATGTGTTGATGAGAAATGCTTAATGTACTGCATATATTTCATTATCTTAAAATTTTAACAATAATATTCAACTTTCAAATACTGTATATGACATGCATTGTATTATAATATTGTGATAAGCTGAAGTAATATATTTCATAAACATATTAAAAGTAAGTAAATATATGTTGAGAAATCCTCTAAATAATGTACATATATGTTTTGTATGAGTTTCCCATGTGGGTGGATTTGCTGGTGAGCTTCAACACAAAAACATGGGTTTTAACCTTAACTCACTTTAGCCGCTTCATGAATGGCACTCTGCTTCTTCAGACACACCTGTTCCACAAAGGCCCCACCAATGATCAGAGTGGACACCATGTCATATGAGCCCTGTCTTACTGCTGGCACACAACAACACAGGACAAGCTCATGTTATCTACCAGAACTGAACTTAGATCTATGTATTTGTTATTGATGTATTAAAGGCACAGTGCAAAGATATAGATTATTTCTCATGAGATTAAAATAACAGTCGGAAATTGTATATATGTTTATTTGTAGGGACTAGGAAAGGGTTAGCAAGCTTCAACTTCATCATTATCTGGCTTCAGCTTCTATATCTCTATCATTAAATCATCATCCAACTGAGTTTCCAACTAAATTCACAGATGGCTGTGTGTCAGTGTGTTTACATCCCTACCTTGTACATGATAGTTTCATTAATGTCTCTTAATTAGAAACTAACTTGATCTGGCTTGCTAGGCCTTAGTTGTCTCCAATTGAAAGGAGAACTGATAAAACAGCATTAGGCCATCCATGGAATGTGTTTAAAACCCCTGGTTTCGACTTTCAGAGGGCTAACATGTGTTTATGTCTACTAAGCCCAATATGTTTCTGCTAGTACATTTTTACCAATGACTTTACTTCCACTGAATGAATCATGGTAAATATCTCAGAGGGTATCTGTGTCCAGTGGTCAGCAACAGATGCAATTTGGTCTTCATTTTTTACTACATGGGTGTGTTACCGAGAAGCAGTGGGGACTCATCCAAGCTGTTGGTGGTATTTGGAGATGCTCCATACTGCAATAGTTTTTTGACATTCTCCAGCAGGCCATTCTGTACAGCCAGTATTAATGGCGTGTCCCCATCTGCAGTCATGTCCTCCAGAGTTTCTTCACAGGACGCTGCAATATCACACATGCAATAGACACTGAGAATGTTGTGGAGGCTTAGCGGTGCTGCAGATGTATTTCATATGGTCAATTTACAACATACAGTTCTTGTATTTCTACTACAAATATCATTTGTATATGTATTGTTCCAGTGTTTTAGAAACAGTCCGGACCTGGTACTGGTTATTAGTATGTTATGTTCGCTGGCCTCTTTTACCGAGAAGTACTTGATCCAAGACCAGTTCTTGGGCCAGTACTGCAGCTTTGTGGAGAGGCAGCCATCCTCTGCAGTCTCTCTCAAGGAAAGCCTGAGACCCAGACAGGTCCTGCAGGGTACAAACATCAGCTACAGAGAGAAACCACACCTTTAGAAAAGGTAGAACAATGGGCAGCAGGTTTTTTAGGTGCTAGTTAGAACCTTTTACAATGGGTTCTATATAGAAAACTCCATATAGTTTTTATACAGTACATGGTTCTATCTATATCTCTCCATGAAAAGGTTTTGTATAGACCTCTCCTTAAATCGTTATACTAAGAACTATTTAAAAATCTATAGATTTTTTAATAGAACCCTTTTTGATTGGTTCCACATTATATTTTTATATTTATGAAAAAGAATTACATATTAAAAGCCCTTTCCTTGAGGGTCTAATTATAACCATACACAGCATTAGAAAACTCTTGGTTTTCAGGTCACATCAGGCCTGCCAGTCACATTATGCTGGCAGTACTGTACAGTACTGTGAGTAAATGTTGCCTTGAAGAAAGGCATTATAGTATACAAGCCATTTAATAAGAAACATTGATGAAATGAAAAGTACAAAACATTTATTTAAAACAAGTATTTTGAGTGGTCTTAGAAAGAAAATTTACTTGGAAACTTTCAAACACTGAAATAATTAACTTCTGCAGAAATCTTTTTTATTCATGTTTCTCAGCATTCCAAAATCAATAGATATTCACCATATATAGCTTATGGTTGCTTTTTAATCAATACTATTGGTTAAAAAGCAAACATCATGCATGACAGAGCAGTCACTCTGTTTCACAGAAGCCTGCCAGCTCTTCTGACATCCGGGGACTTTAGACTTATTGTTATATTTGTACTTATTGTCAAAACTTCTATCACATTTTGACATTGCTTCATAAGACATTCTACCACTGGTTTTTACAAGCATCATGGTTTTTCGCATACTGTAATATCTTTGTGATTCAAGGTTATTTCTTGTGAGGCTTGTTCTGACAACCACTTTATTGGATTCCCATCTGTCTGAACACCTGAAGGATGTGAACTTTAAGTGAAGGTAATCAGGTGCAGACAGCCTTTTAGATCTTCCACTGCATTTTCTGTCTTCAACATGCCCAGATTCTGCATGTTGTATTCTAATGCTATTTAAACCACATTAACACTTACTGTCTAGGTAAATAGTTTTTAACAATATTCTTGGGATTTTTAAACAGTACATGCAAAACACCAATGAGAAAAAAGAAAACCACCCTTAAAAACAGCATTGGGAAAATAAACAATATACTTTGTTTTGCCTTTCCAATAATATTTTTTGCCTTTCAAAAAATCATCAAATATTCCAAAAGTAGAGACAATGTGTCTTTACCCATTGTCTCCATTAGGGTTCTTCAGAAAGCTATGCGCCCTTTCTACCTGGAACCAAAATGGTCTACCAGGATCAAAAACATTATTCCCTGGAAAGAAAGCACCCGTATGAAACACTTTAGGGAGAGAATAATGTTATGGGTAGGTTATCATAGTCTTTGGCCTTGTGCTCATGTATATGTTGCTCAAGAACTAGCTTTTCAGTGCCATAACAATAGTGTCCCACTAGGGAATTAGGTATTCGTGTAGGAGAGCTTCCAAAATTAGGCCAAGCATTTGTGAAATTGAGATAAAGGGGTACTAAATATCTAAGAAGTGAGACAATTCTTTACAGATGACGTGACCTAGAAATACAGTTGTGCCTCCTTGTTGTCCTACCTTGCTCAATGGCTGCAACTATCCTTAGGTAGTCAGCACTGACAGTTCGTAAGCTGTTGAGACGTGCAGAAAAGATCAGGAAGAGGTGCCATACTCTGAATAAAACATTCATGTGATCTTTTTACTCTCCTGCATACCTGTCTGGTGATGAATCTCTGAGGCTCTCTCGAATTGCGTACGCAATGAGATCCTCATCAAATTGATCATCGTCCTCCATTTCGTCAAAATAAAAACATATTACTCTCTGCATAGATCAGAACATAGACACAGAACTCTTAAATTATAGGCCTACCTCAGTCTTCAGACCAGATTGGCACTGAACAATAGAAAGATTTACCAAAATGAAATTTACATTTATTTATATAAAATATATTATGATGATTAAGTTTCTCCAGTCCCACCTGCCAATGTGCTGGTGAAATTCTCAGTCTATGAATGTTTGCTGAGGTCTGTGTTGGTGTTTTGGAGGAGCCCGGGGGTATATTTAGATCTGACCTGTTTGTAATATCAGCTCCACACACTCTGAGAATTCATTCTGGTCACGATACATCACCCATATTTACATGAAATGACAGATTAATAATATAACTTCACAGAAATGATACTAGCAGCTTCTGTCAAATGTAACTTAAACACAAAATTGTAGTCTACAATCCTTTTTTGGACAAAAGATCATAACATTTAAGTATTATTTGTTTTCCTCTTACTCAAAAGTGAAATAGTTTAAATGCATTTTATATAGTCACCGTAACATAATGAAAGTCTTACTAAGCTATTGAAATTCACTATTTACTATAATTGACCCAGAGACAACAACTGTCTGCACACTAAGCTAAGCTGCGCATAATTGGTCTTGTTTCAATTCTTTTTTTAGCCACCATTCCACATAGTACCATCACAGCATATTTTACAGATTTTGTTTCTCTCGCTAGAGTCTCTCATTTTACAAGCAGGTTAACGCAGCTCACAGCCAGAAGGAATCAACTAATTGTCTGGGTAGACAACTGTAAACATTGTCCCTAGTCAATTACTAATTTTGTTTCCGATAATACAGATGCCTAAATGTGCCAGAGTATCATTTGGGTTAACAAATGACAAACTAACTTACATAAATAATATGGCATAAGTTTATTTCTAAATGACTACCACACTCCCTCTGTCCCTCAACATGAATTGGTTAGGCCATGTATTGAATATCAAGCACATATTCAGTTACAATTTGGTCCCTGTTTCATAAAAGATTGAATTTGAAAGGCTCCTGCTAAATGTAGTGTATTCATGGCAATTCTGTATCTCAAATGACTTAACTCTCTCCAAAACCCGGGCAACACCCTCAAGGAAAGCGATAGCCAGCTCCTCTATGCTCTGAGAACTAAGTTCCTACTCCATAATCTAGAATACCTTCACTAAAAAGACCAGAGTGCGTTTTGAATGTCTCAAAAAGAAGCCCAGGTTATAAATGGTAATAAAAACTAGTCAGACATTAAATATCTGTTTAAGCATTGTAGAGTGAAGAACTATAGTTTAGGTCAGGGGTTCCTAACACTCAAGTCAAATTTTTATAATTTGCAATCATTCTGTCCTTTTTTTTACATCAGCATACAGCAGTTATCACAAATCGCTTGAATTGTGTCTATGTTGTCTACCAGCGCCATTGCAACAAGTGCAATGATGTTTGTGTACATTTACTGGAGATACATGTCTGGGATTGGAAGGAAAATGGAGGGTTGTCTCTGAGACCACTTGTCATTTTAAAATATCCACAGGCTTCAGTTGTTGTAACCAGAGAAACCAGCCGATCTTGAAAGCTGTATGATAAATCCAACCCAAAATATCATTAAGATTTCCAAGTACGGCGTTCGATCTACGGTGAAAAGACAATTTTGGATAGTATTTTGTACTACGATATGATGCCCTTTTATTTTGAAAACGAGTTTTTATTTTACGTCATATTTGTTCGACTGAAGAGTCCCAACATCCATTGCGCGTAAAATAATGGCTGGCGTTCTTAAAAAGGTAAGAGTGGAGGTCATGTTATTGTCATTTTGTGATAATGTCATGTGCTTTTATTTATCCAGTGTGTTTACTTTAACGTTGATATTATGAACTATTGTCAAGCATTATTGTTTTCTTTTTGTGCATACGTGGCTATAATATTTGGCTGCCAGGTTAAGTGGGCAAGCTAACGCGGTAGCTAACGTCATTACTGCTAACATTAGCTGACTATAACTTAAGTGGAAGTTTATTATTGATAGATGTCTCTAGTTTTATCGCCATTCTGTAAGGTCGTCCTAAGCTTCTATGTACACCCATTCTAAATTATAAACTGTATGTCTACACGTAAGCGTCTACTGTATATGTATTCAAAAGCCTTAACCCTGTAAGTCTCCATTGGCATAGGTAGCACCTTTCCAGGGCCGGGGGATGGACACTCACTGATCTGATCTCAGGGTTCCCACTGGTCATGACATTTCTGGAATAGCATGGGATTTAAAAAAGTTTAGGAAAGTCGGGATTTTTAATCGAAGTCATGGAATCAGGGAAATTTTTAGCATGTTAAAATTGTTGTTGCCATTTATGAAAATGTATTTTCCATGCAGTATTCTTCTTTATTGGATTATTTCATGCATTTGCGGTATTGTTATGGTTAGGCTACTTATTTTTTTAGTGTCCATTTATCCCCTTCCCGTTCTTCAATTGGCAATCACTTCTGTCAAGCTATACAGTCTCCTGTACCTACAAACGAAGGCAAACTTGCCACAAAAAATTTAAATTTCAAGAGCTTTAGCTACATATCGATGACTTCATAAACTGGGTGTTAAAAGTAGATAATAGAAAAGTTACATGTAAAGTTTGTAAAACTACTATCGATCTATCAAGTATGGGAAAGGGAGCACTTCGCTGCCACGCAAACTGTAAGAAGCATGCTACCTGTATGAAGCCGTCAGGAGCATCATTTTAAGTGTGCATTACACCGATCAGCCATAACATTCTGTCCACCTGCCTAATATTGTGTAGGTCTCCCTTTTACCACCACAACAGCCCTGACCCAAGAGACATGGAGTCCACTAGACCTCTGAAGATGTGCTGTGGAATCTGGCACCAAGACACTAGTAGCAGATCCTTTATGTCCTGTAAGTTCTGAGATGGGACTCCATGGATCGAACTTGTGTGTCCAGCACATCCCAGAGATGTTCAATTGGATTGAGATCTGGGGAATTTGGAGGCCAAGTTAACACCTTGAACTTGTTGTTGTGTTCCTTAAACCATTTTTGGCTTGTAGCAGGGTGCATTATCCTGCTGAAAGAGGCCAATGCCATCAGGGAATACTGTTGCCATGAAAGGGTGCACAAACGATGCTTAGGTAGGTGGTACGTGTCAAAGTGACATCCACATGAATGGAAGGACCCAAGTTTTCCCAGCAGAATTGTCCCAAGCATCACACTTCCTCCACCGGCTTGCCTCCTTCCCATAGTGCATCCTGGTGCCATGTGTTCTCCAGGTAAGTGACGCAAACTCACCCGGCCATCCACGTGATGTAAAAGAAAACATAATTCATCAGACCAGGCCACCTTCCTCCAGTTCTGACGCTCATGTGCCCATTGTATGCACATATTTAACAAACTGCGATGCACTGTGTTCTGACAACTTTCTATCAGTACCATCATTAACCTTTTTCAGCAGTTTGAGCTATAGTAGCTAGTCTGTTGGATCGGCCCACACGGGCCAGCCTTTGCTCCCCACGTGCATCAATGAGCCTTGGCTGCCAATGACCCTGTCGCCGGTTCACCGCTTTTCCTTCCTTGGACCACTTGATAGGTACTGACCACTGCAGACCAGGAACACCACACAAGGACTGCAGTTATGGAGATGCTCTGACCCAGTCGTCTAGCCATCACAATTGGCCCTTGTCAAAGTCACTTTGATTCTTATGCTTGCCCATTTTCCCTGCTTCTAACACATCAACTCTGAGGACAGAATGTTCACTTCTTGCCTACTATGTCCCACTTCACCTGTCAGTGGTCATAATGTTATTGCTGATCGGTGTATGTTTAAGCAGTGAAAACCTAGTTTTGTACTAAAACATCTGTGATCTATTTAATAAAGCTTGCAAACTGATGGGTTCAAAATACTGTGGGCTGGTTTTTGTCTATTCTGTGCTCTGCACAAACGCTGCTTGTTTATCCATTCATTATAGGTCATGGAAATTCAGCTTTTTAGTCAGGGAAAAGTCATGGTATTGGACAATTGATTTAGAGTGTGATGCCTGTGATCTGTTTCCCCAGCTATATTTGTTCAAACTTCCCCACAGTCAAGAACAATGGATGTACATCTTCAAGTTCTTGAAGTTGATTTGTTAAACTTTGCCATCGTCTTAGTACACATAGAAGGCTACATTTATTTTCTGCCTTCCAGCAGGGTGACAACTCAAATCTAAACATTGTTCCCACACTAAAATGCATTACAAATGTGTCTTCACTATTTCTTATGGCAAAATGAAGGTCACGCAACTTGAAACAGGTGCAGCGTCAGACATTCATTCTGTTAAAGAACACAATTGCATTTTCATTAACCTGGCTAGTTCATCATCTGCTACTTTCCCCAGACAACAGGCTTGGTGGGTTTGGCCGTGGCCCACCACCCTCACGAGGTGAGTACGCGTAGCTAAGAGACCAACAACAACGATAGAACTACTGTTCGCGGAGAACATCCTGTAACACTGCTGGTTTCTGCGTGCCGGTCCGCAGCGCCTGAGGATCCTATACAGCAAGATCCTGGCCACGCTCCAGGTCATCCCTCAGGACGCAGCCTACAGGAAGTACACCGAGCAGCTGGTCAACGAACGCTTCAACATCATTAAAACGGTAAGTTTTATGACCTGTTCAGAGCTGATAGCATGATCCCGGGGTGTGGTCCTTAGCACACTTATACTAATGGTAGTGACAGGGTGGCCACTACCTACTAGCACATTTTAACTATGATTACACTTAGGAGCTTCAGATGTTCGTGAAACCTGGTCTCAATAATACAGTTAATGGAGAAGCTTGGACTTTTCCGCCATGTCCATTCAGGGGCCCCTTATTACTGTTCTGATTGCATTGGTAGCAGGGGCGAAAATCTGCTATCATGTTTGGAGGGGATAAGTACATAAACATTTCTCGAGCAATCTTTGAGGAGGACACCAATAAAGTTCTGTAATGTACTGTTTTGTTTGCCCCATAGGTTTGCTTGCTGCTGTAGCTCTGCAAATTCAACTATTGTGTATGTGAACCCTACATTACCAACATAAAACTAATTTACTGGATTAGCCCACGCTAGCTATGTGCATTGACTGCCTTCTTATTGCATTGAGTAGTAGAAGTAATGTCTTGAACTACTTACTGAAAGTCAACCACCAACGACAGACTGTCAGATTCCCATACATGCACTGTATCTACACGATGTACCAATGCTGAGGGCTGGGGGACAGTGGATCAAACCACTGATGCAAAGAGTGGGGGTGTCGCAATTTAAACAAACATTCTATTAGGTTTCAATAATCAGCACAAGTGCTTTCATTTATTCTTGTTACTCTTATTGAAATTACATAGTTATCTATTGGGGGGTACAAATCATAGTTTTCCCCAAGATGGGGGGGGGGGGTCATGTCCCCCTGGGATTTCCGGCTATGGTTGGTAGGCATCCCAGGGTTTTGTGGTATATTGCCAAATCGCCACATGAATCGCTGTGTCCACACACTCCACAATTCATTGTGCCTAAGAACAGCCCCCAGCTGTGGAATATTGGCCATATACCACACATTTTCATGCCATATTGATTAATAAACACATTGGGGGTTTTGTTCAATTGAAAGGAACCTGATGTGGAGAAGCTAGAGAAGAAGATCAACTGTGGTCAGATCGAGGAGGTCATTCACCAGGTACAAAGAGTTGCCTCACAACCAGTAAATTATTTTCTGACATTTCTGTTATAGTTTCTGAAGCATTAAAGACATGTGATTCCATCGGGGGCTAGTATAATAATGACTATGGCTCTGGACTGGGGCATCTGCTAAATGACTAAATTGTAAAAGTCATTAATTACACCCTACCCTAAATGTCCTTCTCTATCCCCACCTTTTTCTACTTCCTCTGCCTGTATTCATATCCCCATCCATCACTCTAGGCGGAGTGTGAGCTGGCCCTGTCCAGGAAAATGGCAGACTGGAAACCATGGGAACCACTTATCGAAGAGCCTCCAGTCAACCAATGGAAGTGGCCCGTCTAAAAACTAACATCTGTATTTATTGTCTATCGATGTAATTACTGTACTTCAAGCCCCATTCCCAGTGAAGTATGTTCAAATAAATCCAAAATAAATATTTTCCCTCTCCTTGTAAACTGTACCCATAACATTTTGTATACATGCTGCCAGACCAATGAGAATGGAAACTCTGTCCCAGTTTATACCTGGTGCTGAAGTTTTCTGATATTGTGTATATTTTTGTTGCAAGAATTTGACCAAAACCCATGTTCTGGTATGTATTTTTTTCTCTGAGCATCAAACATCCTATTAGCACCTCTAAATGTTTGTGTGAAAAGCATGTAAAGATTGTTTTTATACCACGCTAAAGCTGATATTAGGTCTGTCCCTTATAACTTGTAATAATGTGCTAATTTCAATCCTGATCATCTCCACAAATAACTGTGTTCAACCTTTAACAAGGCAACAGTAAACATGTCATCCTCCATGAATAATGCAGCGATTTTGGAAAGGCCAGATCGCTAGGACGTGACCATCATTTACCCTGTTTATAGTCCATTTTCGGACAGTGGTGTCAGTGATTGCGTTGGTTAGTGACTCATGTCCCTGAGCATATCAGATAAATGTAATTACAGAGGCAAACAGATGGAGTTCAAATTTGCTCTGATATAAATGCATTAATGTGCCAGACCAGTCCCACATGAATGTTTGCTGACTATGTTATTTTAAGTTAATTGTACCTATTGAGCGGAAATACCCTTAATGAATTTCATGTCATTTAAACACAAGGATTTGTCTTTCACTTGTGACAGGGACCTGATAGGAGCCAGTTACCAGATGGTAAATATTCTGCCATGGTTTCAAGATAAAGCACACACTTAAAGGACCGGTTTGGCAGACAGGTTAAGCCTAGTTTAGGGTGAAAACAAGCTCAATGGACCTCTATTGAACTAGATTTTTTTGTCCTAGACTAGGCTTAATCCGTGTCTGTGACCCAAAGAGATGGAAGGCCGACTATGACTACAAGTCCCAAATAGAAGGGAGACAGGTCATCTGTAGACCCATAGACGTCACTAAGATCAGACAAGCTTTGATCAGTATTCATTCTTGGATTACACTGTTCATATTCAACTACATGACCAATTGTAATTCTGAAATAATGCAACAAATCCTTTTGTGGTTACTAGGCTAACTGATCTATTCAATCAATGTCCATCATTCATAACAAAACCAGTTTGAGTACCCCAGTTTAGGTACTCTTTTTATGTAAAATCAAGTGTGAATATTATGGCTCACTCTAGGGGTTTTGAAAATCTAGAATTATCTTTGGCAAAGTCCCTCCAGATAATCCTGTATCAATTTATTTTTGGTTATACATGGTAGACATCCATACATTAATCTGTATTGTTAGTAGACATGTCACCTGGATTTCAGTTTCATCAAGTGATTAACAGTAAAATTAATCAATTAGTCGAATTCAACAGATGTTCACTCCATTGTTAAACAAGGGGCAGGATGAGCAACACGTTTCTTCTCATTTTATTATGAACTCAATATAGAAACTCATTAAATAAGACAACTGAACAGGTCTACATACCAGAAATAGGGAATTAGCTAAATCAGTGGACTAAGATTGGGTTCACCATTATGATTACAAAAGCCCGACAATCAATCATTTGTTATTGTAATTAACGATCGTTCACTATCAATTGTTTAATTGAATAAAATGAGGTCAACTTATTCCCAGTACAGGCCTTCTAAGAACAGGCATGCAGTATTCTCTTCTTGAAATGCCGCTTATCCCATCCATAAAAATGCTGCATCCTGCTGTAAAGTGATTCTGCAGTCACCACATTTTTATTATTTCTCCATGGCATACTGGGGTGAACAGTTGCATCATGGGAGCTGTATTTCCCTCAGGTCCGGGTGTCCTGAGCTCCACTGGTGGCTCTCTGCAGCAGTTGAAGCATGATAGGGTAGACCGGGGCAAACTCCTTCCCCTGACGAGCCCTCACACTCTGCACGTAGGCCTCCAGGGCACCTCTACAACACAGAGGAGAGGATGTTATTCACTTTATGGAGTTATATTCTAAAGAGGCGTTTTACTATTACCGCTGTACCAGTATTCTTGGTTAGAAACGGTGATGACAAACTTGGATTTGATTTTCTCAAACATTTCCCAATAGACCTGATATGCATTTAGCTTTTTGACCACCAGGGGGTGATCGCTCACTTTCAATGGATTTTACTGACCCAGAAACCCACAAGTGCTCTATTAACAGGCCAATGCACTCAAATATTTGCCCCCTTATGACATGTCAATACTATAAGACTAAAATGGATAGGTGGTTAGAGCATCTGACAAGCACCCTCATTTTCCCAGGCTGGTATATAACAATCTGTTCTCAAGTCACCTTACCCGGTAAAACAAGTATAACAGTTATGGCTCTTGGTTTAACTAGAGCATACCTGTTCAGATCGAAAATGTCAAGCACCAAACTCTGCTTAGTTGAATAAATAAAATATTTACTTAAAAAATGTGTGTGGGCTTTAAATGCTGCAAGATAACCACTGTAGTTACCTAATCAAAGTGAGTCGGTCTCTCTCTGAAGGGTGGTCGTCTAGCCACTGGGAGTAGCGAGCAATTGACCATTCAGCTCTCTGTGTAAGAAGGTAAAGAGATACAGAATCATGACACCAGGAAGTGACTACTGCATCTGTCTTTTAAGTGTGTTTGAAAAGTCTACAGGTGTGTGAATGTACCTGATGAGGTGATTTAAGCTCAGATGGTCCTCGAGTGAACAGGAAGTTTAGCAGGGTGCTGTATGGAATCAGATCCCCCACAGCTGGACTACTGGCTATTAGTTCACTGTTCTGGAACAACAGGGGTCTACCACACACACACACACACAAACGACTGAGCCACATTGAGGTGTCCAAGCCCATCATTACATCATTAGCTTACCCATTATCTTAAAACATTAGCTGAGACAGACGGCAAAATGAAAAGAGCATAAAAGCTCTCCAACGGTCCATTAACAATCAGCGTCTTCATTCAGACGCACTCTATACATTGACACTCATTGTCACCTTGCTTCTCTCCTGAGTCAAAGGTTGATCTGAAGATCAGGTGTGCCATAAGACTCAGAGTCATAACTGGAACAGCTGTAACTACTTGTAATAACTGTGCAACATATTAATGATGTACTGTGGTAAGATACCTGAAGGATCTCAGAAGGCGGTAAGGTTTCCCAAGCTCAGACACTCTCCTACAGAGAGGACCTACAGCCAGCTCCATCTGCAAACAAAAAGGACATATGGAGAACTCGAGAACAGGAATAATAATATACACGGTTGACTCCAGTCACTTACAGATGAACCAAGATGTTTACAGCTGACCCATGCAGACACAAAAATACAACAAGAATATGAAACATCTGCTGAAGGAAAACAGCGATAATAGCCTCCGGCGTGTCCTATCTCACCTGAGCAAAGTCCGCCGCCAGTTTCATCTTGCCTCCCTCCCCTAGGGGGCGCAGCAGGCTGGCGTGGCGGATAAACAGGGTGATGCAGCGCTGGGCGATGTGCTCCGTGTTGTCGTAAACAAAGTCGACACACTGGAAGTGGCGGAAGTAGTCGGACATCACGCGGCCCACAAACCCCTGCAGCTCCCGCATGTACAGGGAGCAGGGAACGTCTGGCTTCCCTGGGGTGGTCAAGGACCTGGAGACAGACGCCATAAGAAATAATATACACATATGCGGTTGATACGCGCGTCTGACTCGTAACCTTGCCGCTAGCTTAAGGCTGCCCGCTTACTCTACAATGCTTGAATGCCTACACAAATTATGCATGTGCGAGTGTTTCTTTCTGTGCGGACGTGTGTGCTGGGAATCGGCTAAGTCCCAGGAGAGCCCTGTCTGTGTGAGAGCCAGAGAGCAGTGAACTCTGTATTCAGACTTCTGAATGCCAACAAGCTCCTTGTCTCAGTAGGCATGGCGTTGATAGAGGAACCAGTGTTTGCCAGAGGCCGATAACATTTAGCCAGCGGTGGCAGGCTGCTGTACTGAAGCGTGGAGCTCTTTGTGTGGCTCTGTCTACAGGGAGTTGCCCGTTAGGTGTGTGTGTGTGTGTGTGTGTCGATGAGGGTGTGTGTGAAAGACTGCAGGACCCTCAGACCAGTGGTTCTCAAATCTCTCCTTGGGGAACCCCAGATGTTCCACAATTTGTTTGTAGCACCACCTGATTCACATGTTCACCTGATTCACTTGATTGACTTGTTCACCTGATTCATTTGATTGACTTGTTCACCTGATTCACTTGTTCGAGGGATTGAGGATTAGTTGATATGTTGTGTGTTAGCTCTGCTAATAGTGTGGATATATGGAACGGCAGGGGTCCCTGACCAGATGTTTGAAAACCCCTACAGTTGACAGTCTACAGGTCCATCGTGTGGCTTTTACAGACTAGTTTGTCAGACAAGACAAGCAATTAGGGTAACTGCCTTGCTCACGGACCGAGCAACACAGTTCATTTACCTTTACCACTTCAAGGATTCGATCTAACCTTTATATTACTGGCCAGGTGCTTTATGCACCTGCCTATAATGCCGTTCACACTGATTCTAAACTATCCTTTATCTATATTCGTCCTCTATAACGAAACACCAGAAACTAGATCCCGCACATAATTATTTTGTTGAGAAGGGGAACCAACATAGGGGAGTTTTTTCCTGTTCAACCAATCCAGTACATATGGAGCAGGGGTCAAAATACTGCCTTGTTTAGTGGCCAAAAGCGTCACAAAGGGTGATTCTGTAGAAACGCGGGCCTTCAGGGGGATGTTGTAATACATCGTTTAATTTAAACAAATGTAACCATAACCTTTCATTACAGAAACCCACGTTGTTCTTTTTTGTGTACCTAAATGGAACCTGTGGAATTTGATTGGCTGACACAACCTTTTGGATTTTGGAGTGGTAGCGGCCTTGAAGCACGAGGTAAGGAGCTTCAAGAGATTTCACATACTAAAAAGTCAGCGGTTGTATTCAATGTCAGCACCTCCTCGTCCACCCGCAACGGCTAAGCCAAACAGGGGCAGTTGGTGTGGCTGGTGTGAATGGATGCTTTGTGATTCAGACTATACCTTTTTAGAAAATACCTATTCAGAGAGCCTATTAGAGGAACATTTTGTTAGCCACTGCAAGGAGCTCCCTTTGAGCATTGCAAGCGTGTGTGCGAGCGTGTGTTTAGCTGGGGATGGGGCAGTGTGAGTTGAGCCGCGTTGTGCTCAAATGACCGTGAAAGGCATCTGACATGGGGTAAGCACACGCACACACACACACACACACACACGCACACGCACACCCCACACCACAAAAAATAAGAAATAAAAAATGTCAAATATGCAAATGTATTGTTACATTTATAATTGTTATGCATTAAAATAAAAACACTTATGTTACCTGTTTATATCACATAAAAAGCAACCCCTCAAAAAAATCCTTTGAGTTAGGGTTTTTAGCCTTATAGGAAGAGGTTACTTAAGCAGAGCGGTGAATAAACAGCATTAGATGACCAGAGGATGTGTGTTTCAGTGTCTAAATGTCATGTTGGTATTATAACACGAGCTCAGGGGAAAAAAGGAACACAGTGTGAATGTAAATTGGTGACAGATGCTGTTTGGTGCTCACTGAGGCTCTGGGACACGAGGCGGTGATAGCGTCATCATCACTTATGGTCCCGTATACCGCTGTAGCACTACGCCAACCAAGCACACACGCAACCATGGCCATTTAACTTAACCAACCATTTAACTTCCACAACTCCCAGACAAGAAAATAGCTGTAGGAAAGTGAATAGGGCTCAAATGCTCCGCCCCCACAATGGTACAACATAGACATTTCTACAACATTGCTGGTTATTTTGCTTCGGAACGTAAATATGGTAGATCTCCATGAAGCTAAAAATCTTACAAAACCTTTATCTGGGTTCCATTCATTTTCATCCATATTCAATGTTGTTGAGATGTCTAATGGGAAAAGCAGCAAGGTCCGTCTAAGTTCTGAAACCAGTTTTGTTTAGTGGGAGCGGAGCATGTGATCCCTGTGTGTGCTGATATAGGGAGGCAGACTGTGGTGTCTTGGGATGTCTTGAGACCTGATGTCTGGAAGGGTGTGGGGTCATGAAGTGTGTGGGGTTTAGAATGGTGTGGGGTCATGAAGGGTGTGTGTTCATGAAGGATGTGGGTTCATGAAGTGTGTGGGGTCCTGTAGGGTGTGGGGTCATGCAGGGTGTGGGGTCATGCAGGGTGTGGGGTCATGCAGGGTGTGGGGTCATGAAGGGTGGGGGGTCATGCAGGGTGTGGGGTCATGAAGGGTGGGGGGTCATGAAGGGTGGGTATTGTGTACTAACCCAGAGAAGTCCTCCTGGTGCATTGTGATGATAATGGCTTCAATGGAGTCACTGACCGACAGCAAGAGAGGCTGTATAGCACTGGCCATCAGAGCTTGTACTTCCTAAGAACGCACACACACACACACACACACACACACGCACGCACGCAAACAGAAAATGGCATTAAAACAGTTATGTCATGACAACTTAGATCAATCACAAACATCAGGGCATGCATGATGATGAACTCAACAAACTTCTACCAGAACTCCCTGCTGTTGCAGGCCAGTTATACAACTGAAAGACACAGTCCCTCCAGGGACACACCTGATTGGCTTAAGTCCGCCGTTGCCTAGAAACCACAAACGCAAACACACAAGTGGCTCCTGGTCGTGGGGCTGAATAGATCGGCTGATAAACTGACATTTGCGTGCGCTCTTCAGCCACGCGGTCCACAAGTTCTTGTGAGATAGGCACATGTGTGCGCTTTGGCATGTGTGTCAGTTGCGGAGTTCAAAAAAGGGTCCGCTGGTCAGATTCAGTTATCATCTGCGCCATCAGTGGATCAATCTAAACTCAATACACCCAACCAAGTGTGTGTGCGTACATGTGCGTGCGTACGTGTGTGTGCGTGTGTCCCTGTTAGCGATAGATAACCAGATCACTGTTCTGATCTCCTCTAAACTCCTTCACAACAAGTGAACAAGGTGCCCTTTGTCGTGTGTGTGCGTATGTGTGTGTGTGTGTGTGTGTGTGTGTGCACATGTGTGAGAGTGTGAGACTGGATGAAAGCGGAGACAAGCCTAAGACCTTTTCATGTGACGACAGAAACCCTCTGTGAGAAAGAAATGAGCGATGGCTGAAGAAAAAGAATGTAGGTGGTGAAGAAAGAAGAGGCAGAACGCACACACAACGTTTTCCTCAGCTACCTCCAACAGTGAGATGTATCAGCAATATCAGTGCATTTTATAGGCTTCTGTAAGTCGGTTTGGAGTTCCTAAAGGGACCTTTCAAACCCCAAATGAACAAATAATGATGCAATACATAGTTGGTTAAAATTCAAATTGTATCCACAGGAAAACCATAACATAAACTATAACAAATATCTATAATTGACTTAAATGTGTTAAAGAAAGACTAATCTTCTTGGGAAAAATGCATGTAGGTAGGATATATAATTAACACTGTAAATAGGGATGGTAAAGGATAATTACTAAGGGTTACTTTAAAGTATGCTCTCTACCAAATGTATAATCAACTCACTGCAGCCTAACAGCAACATTGAAAGAGGCAGTTATTCAATTAAGAAAAGGAGACATTTAGTCTGCCTGCCAAAATTTAATTTAAATCCAAAAGGTTTGATAGCTACACCATATAAAAAAGTCCTGGTGTACCAGCACCATGTCATCAGATCAGATATGTACTGTAAAACAACAATTGATGCATCCATTTCAATTAAGGATAGTATATAGAATAGTTGCTCCAAAATTAATACTTAGCATTTGGGACATGAAGAAACCAAAATATGAAATAATCTCTTCTTGTGCTGTATATTGATAGGAGACTGAAGACAGAACTGTTGAGGCACACGGAAAAGCGCTGTAGGAACATCGTTGTGCTCTTGGGTAAAATATGCAGGTCGATTTCATGGGTAGTTTTAAGGGATATCATCCAGATAGGGAGGTTTAAGACTCTCACGAGACACCACAGTAAAATGGAGAGATGTACTGCTGGATACTGTAAGAACATTTTGAATTAAAGGTGCAAGCAGCATTGACGGGTCAACACTCAATCATTATTGGCCTTACTGCACAATTCTTGCATTCATAGATGCACCAAATGTCACCTCATTGAACCATACATTATAAAACAGCTAGATTCCTAACCCTTTAGAAGTGGTGGCATCCTAAATACTAGGACAGATTGATTGATCTGTGGACACTGGAGGGTTGGAGGATGAATTGACATAATTAGCATTGAACAACTGACGCATAGAGTGGTTAACTACAGACACAATACCAGTAAACAATGGATGTCTAGAGAGGTTAACTAGACAGAATACCAGTAAACTATGAATGTCTAGAGATGTTAACTACAGACAGAATACCAGTAAACAATGGATGTCTAGAGAGGTTAACTACCAACAGAATACCAGTAAACAATGTCTAGAGATGTTAACTACAGACAGAATACCAGTAAATAATGAATGTCTAGAGAGGTTAACTACAGACAGAATACCAGTAAACAATGGATGTCTAGAGAGGTTTACTACAGACAGAATACCAGTAAACAATGGATGTCTAGAGAGGTTAACTACAGACAGAATACCAGTAAACAATGGATGTCCAGAGAGGTAAACTACCGACAGAATACCAGTAAACAATGGACATCTGGAGAGGTTAACTACAGACAGAATACCAGTAAACAATGGATGTCCAGAGAGGTAAACTACAGACAGAATACCAGTAAACAATAGATGTCTAGAGTGGTAAATGAAAACATTTAAGGGAGATTAGAAATGTTGCAAGAAATGTACAATGAGCCATTGTGTAATTACAATGATTAAGCTGATCTTCCTTAAATACAGTTGGAAAAAATATGGGAAGAAAAAAAGGAAATGATAGGAAGAAAACAGCCCTGAATGGGAGGGGAAGAGTGTTTGTCCTACCTCCAGTGAGGCGCTAATAGCCTGTTCAGCAGCCGTAGGACATGACCCCAATCCAGAAATCACCTGAGAACACACACGCGTCCATAAACACACACAAAAGGCCAAAGGTGAGGTTACAGGCCAGACAGAACAAAGCACCATTCTGCATCCCAACCCGACCCTCTAGTAATTATCGTCCAACGGTTATTGCAGTTTCCCTCCCCTTGCGCCCTGCCATCCTCCATTCCCCTCTTTCCTTCCCAGCGTTCTTCAACTATTCCCCTCTTCCCCTCCTCCCCTCCTCCTAAAATAAACAGCCGTTCTGTCTGGTACGGCTTCGGCCTGCTTTCAAACGGTGCAATTTCGATAACCTCCCTGCCCGCTAAATATTTGATGGCGGTGAAATCTCTTTTGATGACACTATTAATCAAGCGGGCTGCTACACCGGGAGACATCATGCATCTTTAACGTGCCAGATTGAGAAAAACTTCACCCCTTCTCTCCCTCTCTCAATCTCATTCTCACTTTTGCTGCTTTTCTCATTTTCTCTCTTCCTTTGTCATCCCTCCAGTTCTAATTATGTGTCTATCTCTCTCTGTGGACTGTAGGTTTCCTTCTGTTGATAAGATATAATAGGTATTTGCTGAGTTAATATATTGGCCTCAAATGACAGTACTTTGACAGTGCCAATATACTGCTGCTACATCGGACAACCTAAACAGTTATGTTCCAGAGGGCTACGTAGGTCTATCATATCCTGTTAGTGATGTACTGTTGTATACATGTCATCTATATGAACCCCCTTGTGCCTTGTTGCTTGAATATATATAGTATTTGAGAAGTGACACTGATGTCGAGCAAAACACAATGTAGACCCTGCAATATAGTAAGCATGTTCGAAAACGGGAAATAAGAGGCGTGTAACAAGAGCAATGTGTGTGATTGAGTATTTGTGTAGGTTACCTTGGCGACAGCCTGGTGTATTCTGAAGAGGGAGTTGACCACCGCCACGTTCCTCCTCTGGCCTTCTGTCAGAGGCCCAATCACCTGACTGGCATCCCCCTGCGTAGACAGCTGGAGAGAATGGGAGGAGGGAGATGGAGGGAAGATAGGAAAGACATCAGGACACATAGCGTTTTCAGCAGACCCACAGCCGCCGCGGTGGAACGGGCCAGGACCCAGACGCCAGGCCATGCTGAACAAACAGCTGCTGTTATGGTCTTTGGACCTGCGGGGGGAAGCGACATCGCAACCTCTCCTCCCAAGAGGCGATGACAAGGTCACGCAAAACACAATAACATTTTGAACCCTTCATTGGAGCCTATCCACCACGCCAAAAAACCCCAAAACAAACATGTTTACAACAACAAAAACAGGACTTTAAATATATTTTGGTATATATTCAGTGTGGATTTCACCCCTATTATTTCACCTCTCCCAACATCGTAATGTCTAATTCCAAGCTATGGGTGTGTCTTGTCGGCAACTCCACAGCAGGTCCCAGGTGTTAAAGATGAACAAACAGGCGCCTGAGGCCAGTCCGGTGCTACCATAGCTGACACGGTCTGATACGTAGAACGAGGGATTCCATAACGGTATCAAAAGCCTCTAGAACAACATGAGGATCTGCCACAAGAGGGGCAGAGGAAAAGACTTGCTCAGTCTGTGTCAGTTTCTGTGCATTAGAGACCCACTACTGTCCGGTGTAGTTTAGTCCCTCAGTGAGACTGTTAACCCTAACTGCTCCCAGGTCTGTCCTCTCTGAATAAGAATCTGTTCTTAGCATACTTACCTGTAACAAAAGACTCCCTGACAGTGCTTTTCTCGCTGTTTAGCATGTTCAGCCGGTGGCTCAATCACAGACATACACGACAAACGTACCCGACAAACGTGTCGTCTACATTGTATCTACTCGGTAGCAGGAATCTTTAATGAGATGATTGGAGAGGATGGAACGAGGATGCCAAACAAATGGCAAGGGCTAAAAATAACGTGGGAAAATGGAAAAAAGATGAAGCGAAAACAATTCAAGCCAACCAAACCACTCATTCATTGAAAACTGATTCAAATGAATTAAACATTTAAAATCGAAATGACTTATTTTAACCCAAATTCATGGGCTACTGGAATAACTAGGGTTAACTCTCCTGAAAGATAAATACCAGAGTTCACTTGCTGGCTGCGCAACAAAAGGTCACTAAATCAAATTCCTGATATCAATAATAACCTTTGACAGAGGAATGTGAAATTAGAAAGGAATTCGTCCAAAGTGCTGGGCATATGCTAAGTGGACGAGTGTATTGAAGACGACCAAGACAGCGAGAGAGTCAGAGTGATGACAGAAACATGTGCCAAGAAGTGCCATAGCAACAGTCTAAAAATGGCACGGCAACAATAAATCATCACCTCAGAGTGCAGGTGTGCTGGGATGTGAGGCGCACAAACAAGCGACACGCACTCGCGCATGTACACACACACTGGGCTGCGTAGAATGCGGGTGTTCCCACACAGACATGCACTAAGTTAAGACGTTAATGTGTGTGAATACAGAGTTCTGGTTAGGGACTTAGGTGTCAAGGTTCAGTACTACTAACATGGGAGTCTATGCATCTGGCTACATATTCAAATCCTTTAGGAAAGCCTAGAGATTGGGGTTAGTGTTTTTTTGTATGTATTCAAGCAATAATGTATTGGAGTAGCTATCAGGAAAATAAGTTAAGAAATAATAATTTAACATTTTGGTATTTTGCATTTTGCCGACACTAATCCAGAGACTAACAGTTAGCGCCTGTGGAATGGCACCAGTACCACTATATTGGACAAGTATATCATTGGAAGGAACTGTATGCAGATTTTCGCTGCCAAGATGCATCTATCCATCACTCAAGCATTGAGAAGTGGCGTTCGCTTGAAATAACGCTACTGGTAAGTTCTCCTCCATGTTCGTTGAGGGGCAGGAGAGTTGAGGGAGGGGGAGTGGTGACAGGTGTGGCCCAGGGATGAGCTCCACAAACAGGGAACCACCATCAACTGGGGCAGCCTCACAAAGTAGCGGAAATTAACGCTTTACCGAAAAGAGAGGTCTGTAAGCATTGATTGTTTAGTTACCCTCCATATGTAATAAACGTAATTTACATATACATTTTGTATCTATTTCTTCTGCCTACATTGTCATTTTATGCTTTCAATTAGATAAAAAGCATTGGGTTTTTAATGAGATAAATAGCATTGGGCCAGATCTAACCCATGGTGCAAAAACTCCAGGCAGATGTATAGATCGCCAAAATTATACATAAATTCCAGAATGTTTCATCTGAAATAATGTTGCAATGAGTACTTCTACTAGCTGAAATAAAAAATACACAGCCTATTTATTTAAGGCATTTCTTGCTCTGCTGCACAGGAAAGTGGTAAATGACAGAGAGCCCCTGCAGAGAAACCAGAAGGTTGGGTTCAAACCCACGTTGCAGCAGCACGTGCACCGAAGGCAGCAGCCAAGACCCCTGACCACCCGGGCCGCTACTGGACCGGCCCAGGCCGCTACTGGACCGGCCCGGGCCGCTACTGGCTGAAATTATACAGATACCTCTCCAGAATACTTCTCAAATGTTTGTGTGTGTGTGTGTGTGTGTGTGTGTGTGTGTTTGGGTGTGTCAAGACGGAGACCACTCATCCCAACATATCGATCTGTCAGGGTATCAGAAAAGGCAGGGATCACAATCAATGAGCGTTTAGGAGAACACATACAAAACCACCCGGTGAAATTGCCCAATCAACCATTGATTACCAGAGAGCCCTCAAGATCAATAGACATCAGTTTTAATGAGATTTACAGAAAAACCAAAAGACAGACAAACTGCCTTGATGGAGACAGACTGCCTAGAGCTGATGAGCCGAGAAGATGAGAACGGCCCTCATTTCTCCAAGGAAAGCTCCTGGAGGTTAATGCCTTTACTCTGATTCTACCACATGATGGGGTGGAGTCACGTCTTTATCCCCTTTAAGTAGTTCATTTGGTCAATTCTAGTCAATTCTACCGACTGAAGGCAAGTGGAGTCATTTTTAGACGTACTTTGTGTTCAATATGTCACCCAAGTAGCTAAATTGTGCACTAATACTGACCCAACCTCTATGGGTCTTGTTCTTTAAGGACCTTTAAAAGCAGAACACAAGATGTGGCATTTATGAAGCAGCCATAGTCACAAACCTGCCCACTCGTGCTGACCGTCGATTCACAGCCGGGAGCCTCTGAACGGTCACTAATGACAAGTGGCGGAGAGAGCTGCTTTGACGGGTTCTGTCGTATTCCCATCCACGCTCTTTCCCCAAAACGCCCACTGACACTGGCTAACACACCGGGCTGCCACTTGAACGGAGAACTAACGCTGTAACTCACCAGCTGCTCCGACTTGACGCAGAAGAGCTGGACGGTCTTGGCTGCGTTCTTGGCCACGGCAGTGGAAAGGCCTGGGTCAACTGACGCCACGTTCAGCTCACTGTGAAAGACAAAGACACTCCGCGTTCGATCGTTTTGTGCAGACGACTAGGACCGTTGCTGGGTTAAGAATGTGAGACAATGCCAGGTTTCTCTCTGGTAAGGGTGATTGAGGAGATTTAGATTGATGTTGTGTGTGAGTGGACAGTGTGCGGTTGTGCACCTGCTGATGGTCTTGATGATACTGTCCAATTCATCGTGGGAGGGGGGGTTGCGACCTCCCATTGGAAACACCAGGTTGATGGGGTCAAACAGCCGGGACAGCGACTTGGATAAGTACGCTGCCTCATAGGGCTGCAGAGAGTTCTTCAATGCCTTCTCTGGGCTGCACACACACAAACACAAACACGTTATTTCTCTCATTCTTGGGTTAAAAATATACATTGCTTTGGATGCTTTGACTTTCTTCTTTTTGTTGTAGCCCTGAACTAGCTCATCTGATATACCTAATCAACGAAGTCATAATTATTTTATGAGCTGAATCAGGCCTAGCTGAGGAAATGTTAAAAACATGGAATGGTGGCTGGTCCCTGAGGTGAGTTTTGAGAACCCCGGTATGGATAATTCTTTCCTTCCTTCAAACTCCTTGCTGCTGAGAAGAATCCCCAAAACATGATGCTCCCACCACCATGCTTCCCCATAAGATTATATTAGTTAGCCCTTCAGGCAGCCTGTCATACGCCTTTTACAAAGGAATGGCTTCCATCAAGGCCCTGGTATGATAAAGGCCTGAATCATGTAGTGCTGTAGAGATGGTTGTCCGCCTTACAGGTTCTCCTGCCTTGTTATTGCATAATTTCAAAATGTTGGCACTCTCTTGGGAATGTAAAGTTCTGTTGGAAACATGAAGTAAAACCCTTTAAAAATATGTTTGGTACATTTCCATGTGTGCTATTGTTTTAATGCCACAACAGAAGAAAAGAGATGGTAGGTACCAGTCAAACGTTTGAAGACACCTACATATTCAAGGGTATTTCTCTAGTTTGATTATTCACATTATAGAAGAAACACCTCTTACTTGAACAGATCTGCCCAAATATTTTACTTTTCTGTGTATAGAGGGAGAAAGAGAGGATGGGCATGGACAGTTTGCCAAGCCAAATCTGGAACTTAAACACCCAAACACCCGTAGACCGCTGCACCAAACACCCGTAGACCGCTGCACCAAACATCCGTAGACCGCTGCACCAAACACCCGTAGACCGCAGCACCAAACACCCGTAGGCCTCTACACCAACCTTTCGTAGGCCGTTACACCAAACCCTCGTAGGCCTCTACACCAACCTTTCGTAGGCCGTTACACCAAACACCCGTAGGCCTCTACACCAACCTTTCGTAGGCCGTTACACTATATGTAGATTGCAACACCAGATTTTGACTCAAGCCTCAAATTTAACAGAAGTTTGTGTTAAAATGATTGCTGTTGTGTATGGTTACTTTTTTCATACATTTTAGTACATTTGAATAATAGTACTAATATTACTTTTTATTAGGGATCTGTGTGAAATTAATTGCACCGCCCCATGGATATAAAACGTCCTGAAGGAAATCACTTGGTTCACCTGGCCAGTAGATTTATTGACCAGAGTTTATCACTGGACAGGAGTCTACTGATTAATGGTTATTTCTCGTTAACTAAACTGTAGCTCAGTGAGATCCATCCAAATGACAACCCACCCAGTGCCGTAGCAGCTTGTTAGTCGTCCCATATCTCCCACTTCACACGTCCCCGCCATTCCCTCCCTCCTGCCGTCCGTTCCCTCTTCCTCTCTACAGGCCCCTCTCTCTCCCCCCACGGTGGAGACAGCCTGACTAACAGAGGTAATTTGGCCCACAGCAGCGCCTGTAATTACAAGGTTCAACACCAGCAGACAACAGCGTGCTTGGGCTGACAGCTCTGTATCAGAGACAGAGAGAGGAGGATAGAGAGAGAAAGACAGAGATGGAGGGCGTGATGAGGGGCCAAATAAAGACACATTAATAGAGTCAGGGTCTTTTCCCAGGGGTTCTCATGAACCCATAGTTAATCAACATCTGCTTTAGCCTGACTGAATAAGTAACTGGGGGGGGGGGGGGGATGTTGATGCGCCCTGGCCCATCGCTCTGCTACTGGGACACGGGGGTGCAGTGAAGGCCCCTGTGTGGGCCTGGAGCTCCACACCTCCAGGTTAATGTGTTGTGACTCATATCAGGCTCCAGCAGTTAGAGCTACGCCAGAGTGTACAGGAGGCGATTCCACCTGTCTGGTCACATCCCCATCACAACACAGAGAGAACACTCCATCACAAGCGGAGCGCTTTATTCCAGACACGCGGTTGTGATCCGGATATGTCGGGACTTCAAAGTTCACAGAGAAGAGAGGGTAAAGGGTGCGTGGAGCTGGTCTGGCAGATGATTCCGGTCCAACTAGGAAACGGTTTTCTTCAACGCACTCAGAAACTTCGCTCTCTCCAGTACACACATGCACGTGTCTCTTCTTTTAGAGAGGCGAAACGACTTGTGGCAGACGGCTAGCCGAACGGTCTTCGCACAGCGCCTTCCTGCGCGCACACATGGGTAATGCTTTCCTGGTTCTCAGAATCTTCTTTAACCCGCCATGAGACTGCAGATACTGTCTGAGTCTCCCTTGTATCGCCCTGCTGTGATAACTCTAAAAGAAACCAGGACCTTTACTCTTTGCTCTAACCATGCATACCAATCAGCATGATGGCTGTGACAGGCTCTATAAGTGTTTTTCTTTTTAATTGCTGGTTGTCTTCCATGCCCACATTCTCCTAAAGCTTTAGTGCTGAGAGATAAGAGGTAGATTGAACAGAATATAAATAGACCTCAGAGTCTGATTGAGATTCAGCACGTGTGGTGGAGTCTGTGTGTGTGTTTGTGTATGTGAGAGAATGCGCGTGTCTGTGTCTGTGTGTGGGGGGGGTGAGAACCTTCATACTGAAAGGATTTCTGACAATCAGAGCAAGCTGGGTCAAACCCCCATTGTTTAGTCGAGGTAATGTGTGTGTGTGTGTGTGTGTGTGTGTGTCTGTGTGTGTGTGTGTGGGTGTGTGTGTGTGTGTGTCCAAGATGTGAAACCTCAAATTTTAAAACAAAACCGGGACATTTGAAAATAATACATTTTCTCCCACAAAATGGAAATTGCAGCATAGTTATCCCAAAACAACCACAAACAGATCCTTTCACCATTATAAATACAAGCAAATAATATGACAATGCTGTAACATAAACAGGAGGAGATAATGTAGATTTGATTTGCCAACTGATATATAATGCTTTGCACATCAACATATAAACAGTTGAAAGGACCCAAACATTAAACAGCGTCACATGATACAAATTCAATAAGGGCCAGTAAGAATAAATCTTAGTGCCGATTACAGAAATGATTGAACGATGAACAGCCAATGTGAACCCTTTCAGCATCAATGCAGTGACAGGATCTATAAAAACAAACTACAAAAATTGTTGAATGACTGTTCTGCAGGTATAATACTGGAGCTCTCAAAAAACCCAATGTGTAGCATTTACAACAGATTGTTGGTGATCTATAAACACACTGTAATACATGACTGCAACAAGCCATCAGCGTCAACTGTCACCACTGCATTGTGGCTGGTACAGCAGCCAGTGAGTGTGGTTGACAAGAATTTATTCAGCATTCACATGGAGGGCTATTTCTTTTATTTTCATCTGAGAATCGATAATTAATACTTTTCGCCGGAACGCGTAATAGCCGGCCAAGAAGAGCAAATGTCTCTCACTGAGTTACTGACTGACTGACTGTCTGTCTGTCTACTCCTTGTTAAATAGCGTTGTGGCTTGAGACGCGGATTTCCATGGGGGCGACCATTGTTCGAACCGCGCCTTCAACAGAACAATGTATGCATTAGGATTTGTTCAGGATAGATTAAAAAACGTGTTTGCTTCAAGCTTCAGTAGCTACTTTATATAGTACGCCAAAAATAATAATAATAATAATAATGCTTTTTGGGGTAATAGATCACAACCCCTTTGGCAGTAGATGAAAAAGTCAGTTATCCTTACCCACATTGATGTCACCTACACTGCATCAATGTCATTCACAAATGAAAGAAAAACTAATGTTGTTGTACCATGAAATGTTATAGCTTTGGCAGTGTAAAATTCATTTTCAGCCTCACTAGCCACTGCTCAATTCTTATGACTGTTCCAAGCAGTAAGCAAATACTAGTAGGCCTATTACTGGCTAATAAAATCCATATAGTTCATAGATGCCATTTGTGGTGGAACAAAAGTTAATAAGAAACGTTTTGTCTGGTTCACACAATGCGTAATTGTGTCTAGCAAAAAATTCAAATTTGGAGTGATGTTAATGCATGACTAAATGATCTTATGTCGAGATTGCAATTTTCTGGCGAGGTAGTATGCCATGGCATACTAGCTAACTATGCACAACAGTACGTACTTCACCATAATTTGCCAAGATCGTACTTGCATGCTATTACTATGCAGTATGTGTTTTGAAAATCAGCCGATGCTTGCGATTTCCTTGTAGTTCACATTGCATAGTGGTTATCTATTCAACCGTTATTGTATGGATGACCGCCGACAGTAATCTTTGTACAAAAGTACACTTTAGTTCCATTAATTAACGCTCTATAGCCAAAGTTATTTCAGCAAAAATGTAATGGCTGGGATAAAAGTTGCATTTGGAGACTATACGGAGGTGGACAGACTATCAGCAAGGTGGACAGACTATCAGTGGTCTTCCAGGATTATCCCTGACATTCAATATTTTGACCAGGGTTCAATTTCCATCTCAAAGGTTCCAGATTTTGTCTCTCAGAAATATTTATCTACTCCATACTTTTCAGCCATTGTACAACAAAATATCCCCATATATCCATATATCCCTTCTAATCGCGGGCCAGCTGAATTAGGCCTGGTTCCTTTTCTGGTTTTTGGATCGCTAAGAATTGCTTTATCACATCCCTGGTGTGTGTGCACATGTTTGCAAGGATGAACATATGTCTGTGTTTATGCCAACACACTGGTTCACTTTAGACTCACTCAAAGTCTGGTTTAGTTTGTGTGAAGAGGTCCCGGTTGTCTGTGTCTGTGCTGGGCAGGTCGAGCGTGCTGTCTAGCCCGGCACTGCTTGATATCGCCCCCTGGATGCTGGAGCTGTACTGCTGCAGGCGACGCCACAGGTCGTTATAAAGACGCAACAGCTTTGGGTACTCTCCTTCTAATGCCTGCTTCAGGAAGGACGAGGCTGTATAGAAGAGAGAGATAACAGAGTGAGAATTTGTTTCAGACAGTCTGGGAAAGGAAGAACTTGCTTCAGCTAGGTAGAGAAAGAGATATAGTAAGAAACAGATAGATGCGGTAGACAGACACACAGCATAACACAAATCTTTTCAGGGAAGTCTCCAACAGCTTTACATATCAGTTTGCCTGTCTTTAATGATGAAAACCACCCCCATGACATAATGCATAAACCACCATGCTTTACAATGGGTAGGTGTTCATGTAGATTGGCAGGCTTGATTTTGGGCCAAAAATTGTGTTTTGGTATTTCGAACAGAGAGTTACAATTTGGTCTAGTCGCACCTGAGAACCTTTTGCAACAGCTTTGCTTCATCTCCCAACTGCCTTATTTTAAATCTGGATTTCATGTAATGGATTTTCACCAATATTTCACATAGCTCCACATTGAAAACCACTTAAGTAGTAGTATTAGCTAATTCAGAGTTATTGGCCTCTTGGAGGATTCAATGACAACAACCTCCTTGTCGGGGACACTCTTTCACAAGAAAAACTGTGAAAAAGAGAGTGAGAAAACAAATGAGAGAGCGTGAAACGCTAGAAAGAGAGAGAGCGAGTGTGAGACAGATGAAGCAAGAAAGAGAGATTGCGAGCAAGGACATAAAGAAAGCCAAATTGAGAGCGTAAACGAGAAGGGATACACTTTAAGACAATTTGAAGTGAAGGTGACAAGTGACAGGCGACAAAAAGACAAGGGAGACGAGTAAAAGCTAAAGGTTATCCTCGCTTAAACGCTCACTTTGATAAACGCTTAAAAGTCTTTCTGCTCCAGGGATCTAGAAACATCTCATCACCTGGCTAGAACAGGAATAAAGGGATGAGCCCAGGGTACCAAAAAACACTCACATGATGAAAAGCACGGAGGAAAAGCAGCTGCCCCCCCATTAATATGCTAATAGCTTGACTTTGTGAGTGATTAGTTAGTCATTAAGGCATGCTATGCAGATTGTTTTGAGGAAGATTGATTTGTTGAATGCATAAGATGGCAATTTGAAGTGGCTCACTCAACTGGGTCTGAGGGGGAGGCAGCACAGGCGAGAAGGGAAATAATAATGCACATATCCTATTCATATGAACCTTCGTAATCGGTATGTTTTAATATAATCTTGGATGTGGAAGAAAAATGATAATTGGCATAGAGTGAATCCTAAAGGATTATTTTTATACATACATTGCAGCATTGTAAATTGAAATTCCTACATGCTAAGAGGACTAAATTATTTACCGCCGAAGAATAAGTAACAAAGGGAATAAATAGGGAAAACAAAGTAAAACAAAACAAGAGAAAAGGAGGGAAAGACAGATAAAGTGTTTAGACTATTGTAAATCAATGTGTGTCGACTAAAGTACATTTTGTATAGTCTAGTCCTTTTGTGTATATCAGGTGTATTCAACTCTTACATCAAGACATGGATCCTTTTTTGTTCTACCTCATCATTATCTGTACCCACCTGATGCCCCAGGTCTAAATAGGTGAAAATAGCATTGAGAACTAGAGTTAAATCCACCTGGTATAAATTGTTTAGAAAGTATTGAAACGCCATAAATTTCTCCACATTTTGTTGTGTTATAGACTGTAAGTTAAAGACTGAATGTATGTTTGATCTAAAATAAAAAAAGTTGCAATCAATCTTTACAGAAC
Organism: Esox niger; assembly: GCA_016801105.1. Lineage (NCBI taxonomy): Eukaryota > Metazoa > Chordata > Actinopteri > Esociformes > Esocidae > Esox > Esox niger. The sequence continues at coordinate 1,344 of JACXGJ010002336.1, read as the reverse complement.
ACTCCATAATAACAAAGCAAAGACATTTCAAGCCATTTTATTGAGAATGAAATAGGTACCATGTAAACAAAAACAGATCATTTATTTAGTTGAAATGCCTTTGGCAAAGATTACATATTCAAGACTTGTTGGGAATGCTTCTACCCACATTCCATACCTGGTTTTGGGCAGTTTGTCCCATTCTTCCTTGCAGATTAGTCAGAGGTCCTGAAGCTCTCAGGATCAGGGTTTCTTTAAGGACTTCTCTGTATTTTGCTTCAGGACTTTTGACTAATCTTCATTCTTCGGTTAATACATATCAGTCTCCAAGACCTTGTTGCTGAGAATCCCCAAAGCATGATGCTCCCACCACCATGCTTCACCATAAAACAGTGTTAAACAGATTACGAGAGGTACCTTTTTTCCACTAGATATAGCAATTGGCATTCAGGCCAAATTGTTCGATTTTAGTCTCATCAGACCAGTGAATTATTTCCTTGCGCCATCACAATCCTTCCAGTGGAAAGTCATAAGCCTTTTACTCATGAGCGGCTTCAGTGCCACTTTACCATTAAGTCCTGAATAATGGAGAGGGATATAGAGAAAAAGAGTGCAACCTAGCGAGATAGAGGGAAGAGAAATGTGTTGATTAACTCAACACATTTTGACCAGGGAGAGGACGAGCAGCCTCATTAACAGGTAATAACCGTCGATCAATAGATATGCATTGATCCGGAGAACGGCTGTTGTTACATACGTTTACATTACCACAAGGTAAGAACACACTCTATGTTCCAAGGTGACCGTCGTCCAATAAACTCCTATTGGCCTGCGATGCTGCCAAGGGATAAACTTGTATACAAAGCCGGATTGCTCACACAGATTATTTCAGTGTTTATGGTATGTTATCAGTCCAATTATTCAACACCACCAGGGCATTAGGTAGGTTGGGGGGGGGGGGGGGGTTGAAGCTATGGGTGCAACACCATGCTGGTACACAGAACAGAACCTATCGGCAGCTGACAGATTGTAGTGTAAAAATGGAGTTAACAGCACCGCAGAAGCCAAACACGCCTCTACTTTTCGCACCTCTAAATGTACTGACATTTAGGCCTTCTGCTGAAATAACTAACTTCTATGAGAAGTTCAGTCTGTGGATTGTGTGTGTGTGCGCGTGTGTCGACCCCGTCCTGTATGGAAACAGGCATACGTCGCCAGTGAGGTGTGATCATTCCCTGCCTGTGGTAGGATGGGGGGGTGTTTAAGGTTTACAGGGGAAAGGAAGACTGATGGTCCACTGTCTGGATGACGACCACACACACACACACACACACACACACACACACACACACACACACACACACA